>CAUYQG010183345.1:0-13665 GCA_963574415.1 Tarsius wallacei
ACGCCCAGCTGATTTTTTGATTTATTGTAGAGATGAGGTCTCACTTGCCCAGGCGGGTCTCGAACCCACGGGCTCAGGCAATCCACTCACCTCAGCCTCCCAAAGGCGCGGGATTACAGGCTGAGCCACCGAGCCCGGCTAAGTGTTGAGTTTCAAGTACCCCACCTCCTACCCTGATTCAGCTGTAGGACAAAGATTGTGACCAGAAAAGGATAAAAAGACCCCCCTCCCAAGAGATCCGTGGTGAGTCCTGGGTTGACGCAATCCCCTCTTCCCCAGAAATCCTCTGAACGTCGGACCCATGTGGCCAGGGCATGACTGAGAAGAATAAACCCAGGTGGAGCCTAGGTGTCAGCCATGATAGGAGGACTGTGCTCCAGGATAAGCCTGGCTAGGGCACTACCCACCAGCACCTGGGGAGAGTTATCAGGTTATCCCACACCTCCCCACCAGAGGGAATCCACCTGACCATACAAGAGCGAGAGGGAAGGGCTGATACCCCAACCACCCCCAGCACCCTCTCCTTCCCCCAGGAACATGCATTGGGGATATGGTGAATGAGGCTGCAGCCCTACAGGAGATAGCAAAAGGGCTTACCTGTGAGCCGCTGAGGGGTACTATTACAAAACCTGCCACAAGAGGGTGCTTAGTTCCCAGAAATATTTTAATTTTTTTTCTTTGTGCATGAATGAGTATGGAAGGGTTTGATTTACATCCCTTCCTTTTATCTTTTTTTTCTTTCTTCTTTTGTTTTTTGTTTTGTGTTTATGTGTGTACATGAGTGATTGAGTGTTCATCTTTTGGTTTTCTTTTTTGTCCTTCTCTTGTTTTAGTTTAATGTGTGTGTGAATGTGTGTATGAGAGTTCAATTTAAATTCCTATGTTTTTCTCTTATCCTTTTTTCCTTCTTCTTTTGTGTGTGTGTGTGTGTGTGTGTGTGTGTGTGTGTGTGTTCAGTTTTCCTGGGGTTTTTTGTTTGTTTGTTTCCTGTTTGTTCTGTGTTTGTGTGTGTGTATGTTTTAGTTTTTGCTTTAACTTTCGATTTTGTTTTTCTTGGGTTTTTTTGATGTTGTTGTTCTTGTTGTTTGTGAATTCTATTTCATTCTACTTTTATCTGTTCTCTTAATTCTGTTACTTTATCTTGGACTCATAGGGTACATACATGTACTCATTACATCACCATATAGAGTAGTGTTGGGGAGTGGCTTTCAGGGACCCCATACCTCAGTCAGTGAACATTGTGATTTGAAAGTAGTTTATAAATAGTAGCTCCCCATCCTCCACCATATTTGACTCTCAAAACTGCAAGATACAGCAAAGCTACCTACTCAAAGCCCTGTTTCAAAATAGAATAAATTCAGAGCCCTGATCAGGAAAGAGTAGAGGGCTGAGCAAACATCAGAAGTGAAAGCCCCTCCCACTGCTATTGAATGACAGAACAAAAGAGAAAAGAAAGAGATCTATCACAAATGAGGAAAAGTCAGTGGAAGAACACAAGTAATTCACAGTGTATCAGACAATGCCTGAAAAATCAGGCTTCAGGTCCCAAACAATGGAAATCACCCATGACTGACCCCAGAATACAACAGGGATTAGGGAATGGATGGAAATAATGAATGAGACTTAAGAAATACAAGATGCAACATTGAAATAACTTGTAACAGGGATTTTGGCCATAAAAAACTTCATTCAAGAAATAAATAAGATAACCATGAAAAGCAGAATTAATCAAACAGAAGAAAGACTCTCAGAGTTTGAAGACCAAAACATGGAATTAATCCAAACTGTAAAAAACATAGAAAGAAAACACAGAAAGAAAGAACAAAGTCTCTAAGAGATGTGTGATTATGTCAGTGGGCCAAACCAATGCATGATTGGCATCCCAGAATAGGAAAGGGAAATGGGGAACATCTTGGAACAAGTATTTCACGAGATTATTCAAGAAAACCTACCTAATCTCACCAAGATGTGACCATGCAAACACATGAGATACAGAGAATCCCCACAAGACATCAGATGAAAAGACTAAACACTAGACACATAGTAATTTTCCTACACGAAGTAGGTACAAAAGAAAAACCTAAAGGCAGCAAGAGAGAAGGGTCAGACAACCTACCAGGGAAGACCAATCAGAATAGCAGCAGATCTATCAACAGAAACTCTACAAGCTAGAAGGGTCTGGAGTCCATTTTTTCAAAGCCCTCAAAGATAAATAATTTCAGCCAATAATTTCCTATCCAGCCAAGTTCAGCTTCATTGACAATGGAGAGCTAAAATCCTTCCCATATTTGAAGAAACTACAAAATAATGAAGCAATTCAAAACACTATATGAAAGAGGAATAAAAGAATGCATTATCTGCTGGTTTATCTCTCTTATCCGCACTAAAGAATTCTAATAATTATGTTTCAGCACTGCTAGGTATGTTTAATTCTACTAAATTATCTCATGCCTTTTAAATGATAACTATAAAACATAAATTAGCATATTTTAAGTATGTTAAGTAGGGTATTGGAGGAGTTGTTAGAGACTAGGCCAATGGTAGTAGAAGCAGAAGAGAGCATGGCTATTATATTCTAAGTATTTACTAATTTTTTTTCTTCAGTGCACTGGACCATTCAGTAAATGAGTAAGAGCCCAATTGCTGTTGGGGTTTAATTCTTGGCTTTAAAACTCACAAGAGTGTGACCCTCAGCAAGTTACTTATTCTTTCTTAGCCTCTGTCCCCACGCTTGTAGTAATGACAACAAAAATCTGTTGTGTGCCTCAAATGAGTAATGCCCTTAAGTACTTACAGAAAGAGTTTAATTGATGCTTGTGTTTTGTATTCAAGGTTGAAAATTACACAACTCAAAATTTACCTTCAAGAGAGCATCTACTAACAATGGGCTAACAGTTTTACTGTAGCCAGAATCAAAGCTGGGAACACTCTCTCTGGACATTTTTTTAAATGACTTTTTTGCTAACAAGACACTTCTTTATACTGTCAAAACTTCATAATAGACTTTGTATTTATATAACAGTTATATGTTTTTTATGCCATTGTATTTATTTTCTCATTTGGTTTGACAACTAAAACAGCTTCATAGCTACTGTGCTGTTTCTGTGGCCAGTCCTGCCACAACCTTCTTAAGCTTTGATTAAGTTCTCCCACGAGATACCAGTAGGAAAGCCCCCACATTTATCCAATACATGAAGTTGGAATGTAGATTTAAATTTGATGAATCATAAAACAAAAAAACAACAGATGCTGGAAAGTATGTGGAAAAAAGGGAACCCTTCTACACTGTTGGTGGGATTGCAAACTAGTTCAACCTCTTAGAAAAACAGTGTAAGTCTCTAAAAGAACTAGAAATTGACCTTACATATGACCAGCAATTCCCCTTCTGGAAATATACCCAGAGTAACTTAAATCACTCTACAAAAAAGATACCTGCACATGCATGTTTATTGCAATGCTATTTACAATAGCAAAGACATGGAACCAAACTTGCTGCCCATTGAAATTAGACTGGATTAAAAAACTGTAGTACATATACATGTTGGAATATTACACAACCATAAGCAACAAAATTATGGACTTTGCAGTAACTTGAGTGGATTTAGAGGCTATACTACTCAGTAATTTATCACAGAAACAAAGAACTGAGTACCACATATTCTCACTCATAAGCGGACCCCGAACATTTACCATAATACTATAAGAAAGACATTGGTAGTAGTTGAAAACTGCCATGGGAGAGATGCGGGAGCACATAACATAAATAAGGGTATTTGATCTCAGACCAGACAAAGTGGGGTCCAAGTGAGACCTAAACTTTACCTGTATTATGACCACTTCTATACCTAATCCTGAATTGTACTCTACATCTTTAAAATAAAAAATAAATAACTAAAAACAACAAAAATTTGATGAATCACTAAAATTATACATGGTGACATCTGCCCTATGCTCCTAAATACCTTTATAAAACAGTTGCCGAACTATGTGATAACCCGCAAGATGTTACTAATTGTTTGACATTAATATTCATATTATATAAGTTGACAATAAGCTACAATTTTCCCTTGGTGTCTGCAAGGTATTAGTTCTAGGAGCCCTATGAATACCAAAATCTATGATACTCATGTCCCTTATATAAAATGATACAGTATTTGCATATAAACTATGCATATCCTCCCATATACTTTAAATTATACAATACCCCCAAAATAAATATTTTTATATTATTATTTTTATTTATATTATTTTATTGTATTGTTACTTTTATTGGGGGTTTTTTTTGGGAAATATTTTTGATTCATGGTTTGTTGAATCCTAAGATGCAGAACTCATGGATATGGAGGGCAAACTGCATTATGTATAGCATTTATCTGGTTATAAAAGCAATACAACTATAGAGCTAAATAGAAAAGAAAAGAAAGCAATCATTTTATTGGTGAGAGTAGAGATAAACCTTGCTAACATTTTAGTACATTTCATTCCATTATTTTCCTATAAATATTTATAGCTTGCTTTGTCTTATGTGGGAGGATCAAAACACATGTAGACTTTTCAATCAATCAATAAGTAAAAAATATGTTTCTTGTTCCAGAGTCATCTCAGACGTTAGATGTGATTATCTGAAGTTTCAAATACAAATAAAAATTGATCTTACAAAAGGTGATAGCATTGAGGACCCTTTCACTCACCACCATCAGTACAAAGAGGACCAAAGCATAGTTATGTTCTTCTCCATTGGGTTCCCACAGTGCTATTGCCCTGCATTCTGAACCATAACAAATCGGTCTCCTTGCAAGTATACTGTGAGCTCTTTAAGGGCAGGATCTGCGGGTGGTCTATCTTGGGAGAAAATTTACTGTAATGGTTAAGAGAAGGGACTCTGGATTAAAATGGCTCAGATTGGTTTGTTAACTCAGCTGTCTGACATTTGGAGAATTACTCTGCTTCCTTGTAAAAAAAAAAAAAAAGACACCAAAGAGTTGTTCCAAGAAACAGATCACATAATCTATATATGAAGAAGCTAATGCATAGTAAATACACAATAAATATTAACTCTTATTATTATCTCTGTATAGCCAGAACCTAATAATGATTGTTGCAAGAAGAAAGTAACAAAAAAAATTGAAGCAAATATTTTTAGCATGAGGAGTTATTGTGAAGTGGAGACCTAAAACTTCTGATTCAGGCATGTCATTGACTAGTTGTGGGCTTTTGTACAAGTCACCTAGCCACTCTAGATTGTGATTTCCTCACCTGTAATGTGGGAATAATAGGTATAAATGTTTACATAACCAAAGTATAATAATGGTCATTCAAAGACATTATGTTCAAACCCTGTATATTTTTCTAAAAATGAATTCCCAAAAGTGGTACTAATAAATTATAGACTAAGAATGTTTTTGAAGTCGGGCTCGGTGGCTCAGACTGTAATCCTGCACTTTGGGAGGCTGAGGTGAGTGGATTGCCTGAACCCACGGGTTCAAGACCCATCTGGGCAACATGGCGAGACCTCATCTCTACAATAAATCAAAAAATCAGCCGGGCATGGTAGCCCGTGCCTGTAATTCCAGCTACTCGGAAGGCTGAGGCAGAAGGATCGCCGGAGCCCAGTGGGTCGAGGCTGCAGTGGCCAGGAGCGGCCACTGCACTCCAGTCTGGGCAACAGAGTGAGACTCCAACTAAAAAAAAAAAAAAAAAGAATGTTTTTGAAGTTGTTTGGACACACTTTGCCTCCATCCTTTCCTTAAGGGCTATACCAGTTTTCAAACTCAGTAGTGGTATACCAGGATTCGTGCTTTACTCTGACCAACATGAGGATTGTTATTTTTAAAAATTGATGTCAGGTAGCATGAGGTTTATTAGTTGTGCGGGTCTTTGTCTTTGCCACAGAAAAGAATTTCAGAGTGAGCCTAAAGCAAAGTTTTAAAGTAGGATTTATTAGAAAGAAAAACATGCCCAAGTGAGAATGTGAGTGTCATAGAGGAAAGTACACAGGCTAGTTGTTAGAAAAGGGTTTTATATAAAAATGTTGATTAAGTGATTTATTTTCTAAGTTAAGATTTGTGGGTTACATGGATTACAACAAGTTATTAATCACATTTCAGTTCTTATTAACTCCTAAGCTTGCTTGTGTCACAAAGAATTCTTAAGATAATAGAAAAGGCTACCGTTTAAGTTTTCTCTTAGAATCGTATGCCTCAGTGTTTCTACTAACTCCCTATTGCCTTTGTTTATTGTTGCTATGATTGACTCTGCCAGTTGTCCCTCATTCCAAAGTAAGGTCTGGTATGTGTCCTCAGCGAGATGCTTGTTTGGAGAGCTATGTTTCAATAAGAAGGTATCTGACCATCTTGATGCTCATGTATTTAACTTGTATCTCTCTACAGAAGTTCACCTATCTATAGCTAAACTAGTTGTGATTGTCTCAAAGTGACTTTCCAGTTTGATGTTTTCTTTAGTTCTTATCATTTCTTATAGTGGTTTTTATCATGATGGTATTACTGTTGAAGATCAGCTTTTCATTTTTTTTACATGCATATTGTCAATTTGTATTTTATGCTTCTTTGAAGACTTTCTCTCATTTCCTTTGACTATTTTTTTTATAGAACCATTCAACATTTTCTTATCAATTGTGTAATATCTCATTGTATAGTTGATCTTAGGATCGCATAGGGGTTAGGGATATCAACTCCCTAAGCAGCTGAAAACGTGTATAACTTTTGACTCTCTAAAAAACATAATTACAAATGAAATTGTTTGACTGGAAGCCTTACCAATAGTTAGTATATATTTTGTATGTAATATGCATTATATGTAATATTCTTATAATAAAATAAACTAAAGAAAATCATCAGAAAGAGAAAATATATTTACTATTCATTAAATGGAAGTTGATCAGCATAAAAGTCTTTATCCACATTTCACATTGAGTAGGCTAAGGAAGAGAAGAAAGTAAGAGGAGGAGTTGGTCTTGCCCTCTCAAGGATGGCAGAGATGGAAGAAAATCTGTGTACAAGTAGTCTCTCACAGTTCAAACCCATGTTGTTCAAGGGTCAACTGTCTATTAAATTTTTAATCACTTCTTCGTTGCAGTACTAACATTAGAATTATTAAATATAGATCAAAGGAAAACACTTAGCCATAATGCTTTAACATTCACTTTTTTTTACTTTTTAAAAATAATCTCTAAAATACTAAACACCAATCAAATGTAGACTTACACGACTTTTTTCGATTAGTTCTTTTATTCTATAGTATTTGTAGTCTTTAATTTATAAGTATTATCTCATTAGGAAAATGCAAAATTTCAGAGGCATTCTTGAAAAATTGTGTGAAGAAGAACTTTAAAATTGTAAAATTTTAAAGTTGTCACATTATTAAAAACAGCTTGCTTTTTTTGTTAGAAGTTTGTGTGGGTTCTCACTGATTAAAGTTTAGGACCTCTTTAAAAAATTTAATGAGCAAGAACAGTTGTTCTAATACTAAACACCCTCTCAGTAAATCTTTTAAAAGTTTAGTATTAAAGCAGAATAATTTTTTTTTTAAACTAAAACAGTGATTCACTTTAATACATATTAAAGGTTTTGAAACATTTTGGCAAAAAAAGATTAGTTCTTTTCCTCAGGGTTACAAAGTAATAAACAAAAACAGAAAAACCTCAATGTATAGAAAAAAGCATTTAACCTTTATATTTTAAAACAAACCACTTAGTAATTGAACTACTACTTCTGAAAGACTTCTTTCTGTTAGATTTTTTTGTAGCCTTTAAGTCAGTGTTGTTAGTAAGAATGGTATATGCCTTTCTTTCTCCATTGCCAGAACATTTGCATTTATGGGCTTACTGTTCCATAGAGTTCTTTCAGGCTTAGGAGAAATATACAAATAGTCTTTGTATTCCCAGAACCAGTAGAGTGCTTGGTTCATTATAATGCTAACTAATATTTTATTGAACTGAGTATTGGTAAACTCCATACAAGATCTAAGGCATGAATTTAACCCTTTCTTCTGATTATAGGCAGAAAATAGCAATTTGTTCTTTTTGTCTAGCCTACATTTACCAAATCTGAATTCCAGGGAATAATGTTGAATAATGTTGAAGTTATCCACATATTAAAAAAATAAAAACCTTTGATATTTGGAGAGCATGCTTACTCTTGGAGATGCATAACACACCTGTGAAGCCTCTGAAGAGATACGGTGGCATAAAAAAGGAATTATTTTATACATGCCTCTTCCAGTTTCTAAAACAAAAAAACAATAATTTAACTGCTTGGTTTATTTTTTAAATTACAAACTATAGCCTTATGAAAAAGGAACACAGCTACAGGCTGAGAATCAATTGAGGGAGGTATAGGCTAAGAAGCAAAATGAGCTCATTAAAATAATAAAAAATTAAGATACAAAGAATCTCAAATTCAAGAACAAAATATTGGTCTGCAATGAGGTACGATCAGTAGTAGAATTGACTTGCAGAAAATAAAAACAGTAGCATGAGAATAAACCTGAGAAACTCTAAGAATGCCAAGTAAAAAAATATAAAATTAATGAGACAATTTGATAAATATTTTAAACAGAATAAGAGATTCAATCTATGAATTAAATGTGCTGCTCTTAGAAAAATAAGATTAATAGCATAAGCAAATCCAAGATATAATTTAAATAGTTCAGGAAAAAAAGAATTGAAAAACTGGAAACTACACATTAAATGATTTACTAACTTATATAAAAATAAGTTAGTAAATGTGGCATGTGAAAAGTATGTCACACCCAGATTTACCCTGGGTTTAGACATTTTTTTACTCTTTATTTTGAAAATGTCCAAACATATTTTTAAAAAATAAAGATTGCAATATAGTTCTCCACATAATTTTAAATACTGCCTCTTTATATACCTCCACGCATATATCATCAAGGTTCAGTAATTATAAATATCATTTTAGTTTCGTTTAATTGTTTCCTCTTTTTTCCTTTTAGGGGAAAATTCCATGGTTTATGTCCTTTCACGTTTTTTCATATAACCACCATATTATTAACACATCTAATAACCTAACAGTAGTAAACTCAACTTCCCCTTCAAGGGATAAAAGATCATGAAAACACAAAAAGTTTGGAATTGAAAAAAGCCAATAGTTTGCAGTTAAAATATCTCATCTTTGTAAAAACAAACAAAACAAACAACAAAAAAGAAAACAAAAATCAGCATGTATATAAACTCGTAAAGCCTTAAAGGGGCCCTGGAAGTGAGGGCTCTTAGAAGCACATTTCTTTAGCTTCAAAATAAATTTACCTCTGGTTGGAATGTGCCATTCTGTAGCATTTGGTTAAAAGACAACAAGGTTCCACAGGCTATATGGTTGCCTGACATACCAAAAAAAGACTGCTGCATTTTCCTCAACATCTAGGATGGTGCTTGATATTTAAAGGGAACATAATAAATATAAAATGAATGAACAAGGGCAGTAGAATTCCCCCTAGACTCAACAAAGATTTTCCTACCTCAAACAGAACTACAAGATCTCAAGCAATAGCACTGGGAGAAACAAGGGGCTTTTCAGCAAAAACCCGATGGACCAAGTCCACAGAATCAGGGGTTTGCTCCAATTCTTTGACACAGCATAACGAATCAGACTGTATTTCTATGTGGCAAGGCAAGAGGAAGACTTAATTTCTAATTATTTGGATTGAAAGGAAAAATTACTATTTTTCTTACACAGTTAAAACCAAGATTCATAATCACTATATTTATATTGAATATTTAGACATGTTTGGCATTGTTCCAAGCATAATACAATTTAATCTTATAATGACCCTTTGAGTATATAGTACCTAGGGGTTAAAATCTCAGGTTTTAGTTTCAGACAGACTTAATTTTTTTTTTTTTTTTTTTTAGTTGGAGTCTCACTCTGTCACCCAGACTGGAGTGCAGCGGCTGCTCCCGGCCACCGCAGCCTCGACCTGCTGGGCTCCGGCGATCCTTCCGCCTCAGCCTTCCAAGTAGCTGGAACTACAGGCGCGCGCTACCACGCTGGCTAGTTTTTGATTTATTGTAGAGATGAGGTTTCACCAAGTTGCCCAGGCGGGTCTCGAACCTGTGGGCTCAGGCAATCCACTCACCTCGGCCTCCCAAGGTGTGGGATTACAGGCTGAGCCACCGAGCCCGGCTCAGATTAATACTTTCAAAAGATGGCCCTAGCTGTGATAGGCAAGGCAGACTGCAGGGCAGCGGGCAGGAAACCATTACTGGGCTGGACAGGGACTGAGACAAAAGACAATGACCTGACTTAGGATATTGGCAACAGTGGTGGAGAGAGACTCAGAAGCTGGAACTGGACGTGGGGCCTAAGCAGATGTGGGGGAAGAGGAGTCAAAAACGACTCCTGGACTTCCAGCTGAAGAAACTGGGCAGAAGATTTTCCCGTGTTTGTAAGAGGATCCGGTCTCGCTCAGCCTGGAGTCGCCGGCAGGCATTTTGCCATCACTTGGAAAGAGGCTGCCTGAGATTAGAGTGACATGGAGGAAAACAAAGCCAAGAGACAGGCAGTGAGGCTGCATGTGACAATCTCATTTTACACCTCTGGGCCAGCTATCCCAGAAAGATCTACCCCTGAATTTCCAGGTGCATGAATCAGCGCATTTCCCTGGTCACAGGGCTCGTGAGTGGGGGTGGTTTGCTTGGCTGGTTGCTTAGTCCAGTTTGGATTGTGTCATTTAGAACCAGAAGAATTCCAGGAAGATGGGTTCAGCGAGAGGAGGGAGCCCGGGGTAGAACTGCCATTGAGGAAGTGACCCGGGAAGATGAGCCCAGCAACAAATAGCATGAGGAAAAGGAGAAAAGGAGGAAAGGACAGTGCCAAGAAGAGAATTTTTCAAAGCCGTGTGTGTGGTCGATGAAGTCAAAGGCTTTTGAGAGATGAGTAAGGCAAGGACTGAGACACATGTATTGGATGGAGCAGCAAAGAAGTAGTCGTGGCTTCTGGGAGAACAGTTTCTGTGGAGTGATGGGAGTAGAAGCCAGGCTGAGGAGTTGAGGTGGGGAAGGAAAGTCAGTGGATATAAACAATTTCAAGCCAAGAAGCTGGGCTGTAAAGGAGAGCGTGGCTAAAGGCAGCTGGGTTGTTTTTCTGGTCTTTTCTTAATTTGCTATTTTTGAGTCAGAGTCTCTGTCATCCAGGCTGGAGTGCAGTGGCACACTCCCGGCCACCGCAGCCTCGAACTGCTGGGCTCCGGCGATCCTTCCGCCTCAGCCTTCCAAGGAGCTGGAACCACAGGCACACACCACCATGACTAATTTTTCTTGATTTTTTGTAGAGACGAGGTCTCACCAAGTTGCCCAGGCTGGGCTCAAACCCCCAGACTCAGGCAATCCTCTTGCCTTGGCCTCCCAAAGTGCTGGGATTACAGGCTTGAGCCACCCGGCCAAGGCCAATAAGAAGAAAGCAGGAGGGGAGAGTCAGTGAGTGCGGTCCCTGGGTGGGGGGTGGAGGGGAAGACCTAGAGCCCAGGTCAACCCACAGATTTGTTTGTTTTACTTTTTTTTGGAGATGAGGTCTCACTATGTTTGTCCAGGTTGGTCTCGAACTCCTGGCCTCAAGCAATCCTCCTGCCTCAGCCTCCCAAGTAGCTGGGACAATAGACATGGGTGCCACCGTGGTGCTGGCTCAATCCACAGATTTAAGAGCTGGCTCTAATTCAAGGGGTGGATACCTCTTCCGTTGGAATGGGACAGAAAGAAAGAATTAATTAGGTGCAGCCTCCCGGCAGCAGGAACAATCCGACCCTTTCCATAAAGCGGAGGGCAGCTCCTTTGCTGAGAGTGAGGAGAGTGTGGGGGATTTCAGGAGAATAGAGGCTGTTTGAAAGTCTGCTGTGAACAACAGGAGAGAGAGAAAGCTGGCTAGAAAACGGGCCATGAGCTAAGGGACCAGCTGATGCCAAAATCGGGTGAGAAAAGATGGAATCCGAAAGGAAACGTTTGATTACAACGAGACAATTGATGCATAAAAAGTCTCTTTCTAAAGATGTGCTATTACTGGGATAGTTTGCACTAATGATCTGGAGGAGAAGCTTTTGAGCCGGCTGAGATAACACCAGGTTTCCTGTACAGTAAAGTGTCAAGCTGATAGAGATCCACCACTGGAGGATGGCCCGACATGGGGTGGCACGGCCAAAGCGGCTGGCAAGAGTCTGCAGGCTAGAGTGAGATCGTGAAAAAGCCAACTCAAACTGTCTTATCAAGCAAAGGTCTTGAGATCTCAGAGGACACCCAGTTAAGAGATCAAAGTTACCGGCAACAGTTCTCTTGAGAGCGGATATGACCCTCGGAGAGAGATGTTAATACCAAGAAGCTACTAGATAAGACCCTTCCAGTCTCAGGACTCAGGATTCAGTTGACATTGATAAGAGCTCATGTGAGATATCTGTGCTTGAGAGATCTCCTCTCCTGGCCAAGTGAGCCATTTGCATTTTTCAAGTTCAGTCCTTGTATTTCATTTTATCATCAACAAAGTTGTTGGACTGTATCGGTCTAGACCCCTCCTGAAATGTCTTCTCTGAATTACAATGTAGCCTTGTGATACCTGCTTTCAGAGGGGTATGGCACAAATTATCTGTTTGAATAGTGTGTGTGTGTGTGTGTGTGTGTGTGTGTGTGTGTGTGTGTGTGTTGCCCAAGCTGACCTCAAACACCTGGCCTCAAGCAATCCTCTCACCTCAGCCTCCTAAAGTGCTAGGATTACAAGTGTGTGCCACCAGGCCCCACCTAGTGTTGTTTTTAGTCGAGGTTATTTCCTACTGAATCACTCAATGTCCTTCATAAAGGAAAAACAAACAAAAACCCATTGGGAACGTTGCCACCCCAGGTCTTCCTCACCTGAGTTCTCACCTCTCTGCCTCATTTCTCGTGACTTCCTGGTTCTTGAGCCAAAAAGTGGATTCCTCCTGGCCCTTCAGAGCACTCATTCCTTCTTCTCAGCTTTCACACATTCTGGGTTTCCATGCCCCAGGAGCAAAATGAGGTGCTACGGTCACAATGACATTCCTAACCAGAAAGTATCCACAGTGTACAATGCCCGTGCTGAGTGGTAGCAGTTAGACTGTGGCAAAAAGGCAGATGTGATCATCTCTTCCGAAATGGGCGAAAAGAATCAGGGAGGGCCTCACTGAGGTGATGCTTCAGCAGAATCTTGAAGACTGAGGACTCCGCCAGGCAGGGAAGGTATGGAAGGTGGGGAGTAGAGGATTAAAAAAAAAAGCTTGAAGTGTGCATCTGGCTTACCTCTGGGTGCTGTGGGTTCCACAGCATGAGTGGAGCAGGGTATAGGGAGAGATGGGTGAGAAGGGGCCAACCAGACACCGAAAGGCTTAAGAATCGTAAGGAAGTTTGGACGCTGTCCTGGCCCAGGTGTGAATCAATCATTTTTTCCCTTTGGCTTAGCTAAGATTAGAATTTTTGCAAGAGATTATTTGTTGAAACACAAAGGGAAGCAAACACAAAACAAAAAGCCAACAAGCCAGGTGCAGGGGCTCACACCTGTAATCCCATCACTTCGGAAGCAGAAGAGGATTGCCTGAGTCCAGGGGTTCAAGACCAGCTGCATAACTTGGCGAGATCTTGCCTCTATAATAAATTAAAATATTAGCCAGGCGTGGTTGTGTGCACCTGTC
>CAUYQG010183349.1:0-23171 GCA_963574415.1 Tarsius wallacei
GTTGCTGTGAAGTTCATGATTTTGTTCTTCTTTATGGCTGTGTAATATTCCATTATGTATATGTACTACATTTTTTATCCAGTTCTCTTTTGATGGGTAGCACAATTGGTTCCATGTTCTTGCTCTTGTGAACAATGCTGCAATAAACATATGTGTGTAGGTATCCTTTTTATAGAGTGAGTTCTTCCAGGTATATTTCCAATAGGGGGATTGCAGAGTCATATGAAAGGTCAATTTTTAGATCTTTTAGAAATCACCACACTGTTTTCCATAGAGGCTGTACTAGTTTACACTCCCACCAACAATGTAGCATATTCCCTTTTTGCCACATCCTCTCCATCATCTGTTATTTTTTGTTATTGATGATAGCCATCCTGACTGGTGTTAGGTGGTATCTCAGTGAAGTTTCAATTTGCATTTCTTTGATTACTAGTGAGGTTGAGCATTTTTTAATGTATCTGTTGGCTGCTCTTAGGTCTTCTTTTGTGAAGTGTCTATTCATATCTTTTGCCCACTTTGTAATGGGGCTGTTTGTTTTTTTCTTTTCAGCATGTTTGAGTTCCTTGTAGATCCTAGATGTTAGACCTTTATCAGACATACAGTTGGTAAATATTTTTTCCACGTCTGTGCGCTGTATCCCTGCTCTCTTGATGGTTTCTTTGGCTTTGCAGAAGCTTGTTATTTTGATGAGGTCCCACTTGTCTATCCTATCTCATATGGTGTGGACACTTGGGATTTTGATCAGGAATTGGTTGCCAGTTCCAATTTCCATAAAGGTGTCTCCTGCATTTTCTAAGTTTCTTATAGTTTGAGGTTTTACCTTTAGGACTTTGATCCATTTAGAGTTGTTTTTTGTATGGGGATAGATAGTCTTGTTTTAATCTTCTGCATGTGGTCAGCCAGTTTTCCCAGCACCATTTACTGAACAGGTTTTCCTCTCCCCAGTTGTTGGTGGCGGTAGCTTTGTCGAAGATGAGTTGGTTGAGAAATTGAGGTTTTGCTTCTGGAATCTTTATCCTGCTCCATTGATCTATGTGCTTGTTCTTGTACCAATACCAGGCTGTTTTGATTATTGAAGCTTAAAATAAAGTTTAAATTTTGCGAGTGTAATACCTTCTCTTTTTTTTTTTTTCTGAGGAGTTTTTGGTGGTTCGAGGTCGCTTATGTTTCCATATGAATTCCTGTATTGTCGTTTCCGGGTCTGAGAAGAATGCTGCTGGTAATTTAATGGGTATTGCGTTAAATCTGTAGATTGCCTTGGGTAGGATGAACATCTTAACAGTGTTGAGTTCTCCCAGTCCATGAGCATGGATTCTTTTTCCATTTGTTTGTGTCATCTTTGATTTCTTTGAGCAGTGTTTTGTAGTTTTCATTGTAAAGGTGGTTTTCACTGTAAAGGTATCTCTGGTTAGGAAGATACCAAGACATTTTATTTATTTATTTATTTATTTATTTATTTATTTATTTATTTATTTGTGGCTATCATGAATGGGATTGTGTTGTTTTTGGGGGGGGTGTCTGTTTGTTTATTGTTGGTGTGTAGAAATGTGGCTTCTTTTGCGCATGGATTTTATACCCTGAGACTTTTCCAAAGTCCTTTATCAGTGCAAGGAGGTTTTTGACAGATCCTTCTGGGTTTTCAAGGTATAGCAACATGTCGTCTGCAAAGAGGGATAACTTGATATCATCTTTTCCTATTTGGATACCCTAATCTTCTTCTCTTGTCTGATTGCTCTAGCTAGGACTTCCAAAAATATGTTGAAAAGAAGGGGGTGAGAGTGGACATCCTTGTCTTGTTCTGGTTTTCAGGGGAAATGGTTCCAATTTCTGTCTGTTTTGCAGTATGCTGACTGTGAGTTTCTCATAGATAGCTCTTACTATTTTGAGGTATGTTCCATCTATGCCTAGATGTTTGAGGGTTTTTGTCAAGAAGGGATGCTGGATTTTATCAAAAGCTTTTTCCTTGTCTAATGATATAATCATGTGGTTTTTGTTTTTACATCCATTGATGTATTTAATTACGTTTATGGTCTTACGAAAGTGGAACCAGTCCTGCATCCCAAGGATGAAGACTAATTGATCATGGTTGATGATTTTTGAGATGTGTTGTTGAATCTGATTTGCTAGGATCTTGCTGAGAATTTTAGCATGTATGTTTATCAAGGATATTGGCCTGTAGTACTCTTTCTTTGTTGTATCTTTACCTGGTTTGAGTATCAATGTGATGTTAACTTCATAAATGATTTAGGGAGAGTTCCATCTTTCTCAATAGCCTGGAATGCTTTCAGTCGGATTGGTATCAGTTCATCCTTGTATGTTTTGTAGAATTCTGCTGGAAAGCCATCTGGTTCAGGCTTTTTTTTTTTTTTTTTTTTTTGTAGGTAGTTTTCTTATGACACGGTCAATTTCCTGGTTGAATTGGTCTATTTAGGGTCTCGATTTCTTCTTGTTTCAACTTGGGGTGGTTGTGTGATGTCTGAAAGTCCACCATTTCCTTTAGGTTTTCAAGTTTATTTTCGTGTAAGTGTACATAGTAGTCCCTGATAATCTTTTGAATTCCTTCAGGGTCAGTAATGACTTGATCTTTTGCATTTCTGATTGTGTTTATTTGGGCTTTTTTTCTCATTTTCTTGGTCAGTCAAGCTAGGGGACCATCAATCTTGTTTATCCTTTCAAAGAACCAGGTTTTTGTTTCGTTGATTTTTTTGTATTATCTTTTTGTCTTCTATGTTCTGAATTTGGGCTTTTATTTTGGTGATCTGGATTCTTCTGCTGAAGTTAGGGTTTTGGTGGTCTTGCTTTTCCAGTTTCCTTAGGTGATTTGTTAGGCCGTGAACTTCTGATTTTTTCATTTTCTTCATGTGTGTTTGTAGAGATACGAATTCCCCTCTTAATACTACTTTCATGGCATTCCAGAGGTTTTGGTAAGAGGTTTCTTTGTTTTCATTTGTTTCCAGGTAGCTTTTAATCTCTGTTTTGATTTCCATGTTGATCTAGGAGTTGCTTAGCATTATGCTATTTTGTGGGTTTGGTGGAACTTTGTTGGTGTTGATATTATTTTTATTCCTCTGTGGTCTGAAAAGGTACATGGGAGTATTTCAATCTCGTGAATTCAACCTTGATTTGTGGCCAAGGATGTGGTCAATCTTAGACTATGTTCCATGTGGTGATAAGTAGAATGGGTGTTCTGTGGTTTTTGAGTGGAGTGTTCTGTAAGTACCAATTAAGTCCATTTGGTCAAATGTCACATTGAGCTTCTGGATCTCCTTGTTGATTTTTTCTGTCTTTTTTTTTTTGAGTTGGAGTCTCACTCTGTCGCCCGACTGGAGTGCAGTGGCTGCGTTTTTTTCTGTCTTGATGATCTGTCTAAGGTTGTGAGTGGGGTTTTTAAGTCCCCAGTTATGATAGTGTTAGAGTCAATGTCTTTTTTAAGTTTACCTAGAAGCTGCTTTATGAAAGTTGGTGCTCCTATGTTGGTTGAATATGTTTAGGATGGATATTTCTTGTTGATGGATTGAACCTTTTATCATTATGTAGTGACCTGTATCTTTTTAAATTTTTGATAGCTTAAAGGATATTTTGTCTGATATTAAGATTGTGACTCCTGATTTCATGTTCTGTTCACCTGAAATTTTGCTTCCCATCCTCTTACTTTGAGCCTGTGAGTGTCCTTTCTCTTAGAGACAATATATTGTTGCCTTATAATATTTTATCCATTTTGTCTTTCTGTGTCTTTTCAGTGGTGCATTTAGTCCATTCACTCAGGCTAATTATTGAAATGTGAGAATTTATCCCTGTCATGAGTTTCTTATAGTTTGTTGTTGTTGTTGCTATTTGTTTTTTGTCTTTCCTTTGATTTTTGGGTTGATTCATGTGTGTTTTCAATCGTTTCCCTGAATTCTTATGAAGGGTATTGTCACTCATTTTTTCTTCTGTGCTTAATACTTTCTTAAATGTTTCTTGGAGAGCTAGTTTGGAGGCATTCAATCTTATGGATTGAATGTCTGGGAAAGATTATATTTCTCCATCACTGATAAAGCTTAGCTTAGCTGGGTATGTAATTCTTGATTGAAATTTTTTATCTGTGAGAACTTTGAAGATTGGGCTCTAAGCACTCCTAGCCTGCAGTGTTTTTGTAGATAAGTCTGCTGCTATTCTAATTGGTCTTCCCCCATTTATAGTCTGATTTTTTTCTCTTAGTGCCTTTAGAATTTTTTCTTTTATACCTACTTTGTGTAGGTGAATTACTATGTGTCTAGGAGTTGGTCTACTCATTTGTCATCTTGCAGGGGTTCTCTGAATCTCTTGTGTTTGAATGGTTGTGTCACTGATGAGATGAGGGAAGTTTTCTTGGTTAATTTCAAGGAATGTTTGTTCAAGAATGATCTCTGTCTCTTTTTAGGCCACAAGAAGTCCAATTAATCTAGGTTCACTCACTTGAAATAATCGCTTATCCCTTGAAGGTTTTGCTCTGTCTTTTTTTTTTTTTTTTTTTTTGAGTTGGAGTCTAAAACCGATTCCCAGACTGGAGTGCAGTTACCACACCCCGCCACTGCAGCCTTGACCTGCTGGGCTCTGGTGATCCTTCCGCTTCAGCCTTCCAAGTAGCTGGAACTACAGGTGTGCGCTACCATGCCCGGCTAATTTTTGATTTATTGTAGAGATGAGGTCCCACCAAGTTGCCCAGGCGGGTCTCAAACCCGCCGGCTCAGGCAATCCACTCACCGTGGCCTCCCAAAGCATGGGATTACAGGCTGAGCCACTGAGCCCGGCCTTGCTCTGTCTTTTTAGGCTTCTTTTCTATGTTTTTGACAGTTTGGGTTAGTTCCATATTTTGGTCCTCAAGCTGTAAGACTCTTTCTTCTGCTTGGTTAATCCTGCTTTCCATGATTATCAGTTTATTATTTATTTCATTCACTGTATTCTTTATGCTGTTATTTCAGTTATCAACTCCTTTATTTTTTCCTCTTGTTTCTCCTCAATTCTGTTTATTCTCTCTATTAATGTCTTGATATCTGGGTTTGCGGTTTGAGACCAGTCATTCTGAGGGCTCTTCATTGTTTGCATTTCAAAGTCTGTGTTCTCAGTGGCTGATATCCCAGGGGTCTGCTGACATCCCAGGGGTCTGTGTGGGACCCATATTCTTCTTTTGGTTTTCCTTCATTTGTGTAGATTTTCCTCCCTCCTTTTTTTTAACCTCTTCTTTAATTCTGTTTTTCAGAAATGACGTGGATCCTCTGGGTTTGTTCAATTCTGAAGCTGGACTGTGAGTGGGGGGCTGTACTTTTTGCAGTTTTGAGATTTAATTGAAGGGGGAGCTGTGATTCAGAAAGTATCTACAGATCCCAGTATCCACTGACAGATGCATTGACCCCCTCGAACCCATTTCCCACAGCCTGACAATAGGTCCATGCAGTGAGGGTGTAGGTTTGCCCCCTGAAAGCAAAATGAGGTAAGAAAAAGGAAAAGAATGGAAAAAGGAAGAGGGGAGATGAGAGGAAGGTGGAGAGAAAGAATAAGAGTGGAAACAGACGGGCATACCAACTAACAAATGAAAAGCGACACAAAGAAGCTAAAACATACAGACAACCATACAAACACACAAACTGACAGAGACCCCCCACATTGATGTAATCTAACTCAAAAATACCCATACACAAACAGAAAGGATAAAAAAAATCAATACAATAATAGAAACAAAGCCAGTATTAAAACATAATCAAAAACAGAAAGAAAAAGAGAGAGAAAAAAACTAAAACAAAAAAAAACAATGAACAAAAGAAACAGAAAAAAGAACAAAACTCACTCTGAGGTGGTTCCTGTAAGCCCAGTTTTCTTTCAGCTCTCATCTCCAGCCTCTCCCCTCTGCTCTCAGTGCAGGATGATAGGATTGCTCTCAGTGTGGGTCAGATGCCCCAGGTCTACTGTGGAAGGAGAGTGGATCAGACCTGGACTCACCCAGCTTGCTGCCTGTCAAGTCTCCCACTCAGAGCTGATGTGTCTGTGTCTGATCCAATGTGAGGGATGGGTGTCCGTCTCTCTAAGTTTGATAAGATTACCTTTAGGTCCCAGGTTGGAGGCTAGGTGGAGCTGGGTGGGGCAATACAGGCCTCTGCCTGGTCCCGGGACAGAGAAAATGGTTGCAGCCAGCATTTCCTCACCCCTCACTGGTGGTGGGGCTCCTCTTCAGCTCTCCCCAACTGCTTTCTCCACAGATCACGGGATCCAGCCACTTTGCTGTCACAGGTGACGAAGATCAGGTGATGAAGATCAGCTGAATTCAGCAGGCTTTTCTCAGGAGAGTCCCAAGAACAGCAGACAATCTTGTGCATTTGGGGCTCTAATCTCAGGGTGGTGGTGGGGGCTGCAGTGACCTCTGGAGGAGAGTCCCTGGTGCATGAACCCAAGTCTCCCCTCAGATGGACTTTCACTTACCCACCGGCACACGCCTGCTCATGCACAGAGTCTTTATGGACACTCACTTTTGCAGAGACTCTCACAGTCAAACCTGTCCTGTTGCCATCTTGCCGAAAATCCAAACACAAATTTTAAGCATGATGTTAGCTCAAAAAATGATGCTGATCAAATGAATGTTAATGTCACCATGAGACAGGCAGGACAGTCAAAGAAAATGGTAGAAGCACAGTTGAGCAAACATCATACTGCACATTGCTACTGTAATTCAATTTAACTTTGAAAAGTAGTACATAGAAAACATTGCTTACTGTATATACATTTTTTGGACAACCCCATATATAACCTTGTAGCATAGATTTCTTACAATAAATTTTTTTGATAGTTTCAGCTAAGACTCCTTTTTCACTCATGATGTTGTTTATGTTCATTTTTGGACTCATGCTTTTTCAAATGTATGCCTAATTCACTAAAATCTCAAATAACTAGTTTTAAATTCATTAATAATTTTTGTTAATATTAACATTTATTAATTCCTGTTTTGTTACTAATTATTTTCTTCTACAAACTTGAGATTTACTTTATCATTCATTCTTTGGCTCTATTTTTATCTTTTATGCCAAAGTAAATGTATTTAACAGTATAAATGAGCAACTTGGTGCCATCTTGTCCACATTCCACTGGTTTCATAGTATTACCTTTTACTCATCATTTGTTTATAAATAATCTCTACTTTTGGTTTTAACTTTTACTCTAAGTCAAAAGTTATGTAAGAGTATATTTTTAACTTTCTATACGTGTCCTCTTTGATTCTTAATTTAAAGAATTTCTTGAAATTTTTTATAGCCTAGATCTTTAGCCAATTTTTGTAATATTCATGGGTACTTAAAAAAACATGCATCTTAGGAACACATTTCTTTAGAGACTACCTCAGTTTATTTGCATGTCTATTAAAAATATGTTAAATTGAGTAATTCATAAACAACAGAAATTTATTTCTTACAGTTCTAGAGGCCAGGACGTCTAACATCCAGGCTCTGCAGTGTGGATCTGCTTCCAGGATGGCACCTTATTACTGTTTCCTAAGAAGACAAGAAGGCAGGATGGCAAAAGGGATAAAAAGCTTCCTTAAACTTTTTTATGAGGGCTCAGCCCTCACAACTAAATCATCTTCTAAACACCCAACCTCATAATACTTTTTCATTCGTGATTAAGTTTCAATGCATGAATTTTGAGGAAACAAATTCAGATCATAGCATTCTGCTTCTGGGCCTCCCAAATTTATGTCTTTATCACATGCAAAATAAATTCATTTTATACCAATAATCCCCCACCCCCAAGTCTTAACTTGTTCCTGCACCTATTCAAAAGTCTAAAGTTCAGAGTCTCATCTAAATACGATCTAAACCAGATAGAGGTGAGACTCAAAGTATGATTCATCTTAAAAATTTTTCTCTAGCTCTCAACTTGTGAAATAAAACAAGTTGTGTACTTCCAAAATACAGTGGTAGGACAGGAATTGGATAGACATTCCCATTCTGAAAGGAAAACATAAGGAAGAAGAAAGGAGTGATATGTCTCAAGTAAGTACAATACCCAACAAGGTGAGCAATATTAAACCTTAAGACTTGAGAATTTTCTTCTTTTACTTCATGTCCTGCCTTCTTGACACACTGGATAGGGATTGGGTCAAAAGTCCTGCATAGTCCTGTTCCCATGGTTTACCTGCAGCTTTCAGGGATAAGTCAGTGCCTGGGGCTCTCCCAGACTGGTATTGCACATTGGTGGTTTTACAGGTCTGGGGTCTCAGGTGTAGCTCTGTCTCCATGGCTCCACTAATCATTGCTCTAGTAGGGTTGTTTGCAGTGGCCCCAACCCCACATCTCCCTGGAAACTACCCTAGTGGGGACTTTCTGCAGTGGGCTGCTTCTGTGACAATTCTCTCCCTGGCTTCTGAGGCTCCTAGTGGCATGCTTTGAAATCTTGGTAAAACTAGTCATGCCTCCATTGCTCCTGCACTCTGTATATCTGCAGAGTTGACACCAAGCAGATACCACCAAAGTTTATCACATATACCTTCTAGAAGGGTCGCCTGATTTGGCCCACTTGAACCACAGCTAGGACAGTCAAAGAACACTGCAGCAGAATACAGGGTTAAGAGACTTAAGGTGAACTGAGGAGCAAGCACCAAGGTTCCATGGGCATCCCTTGAAACTGCTGTGCCTTCAGAGTTATGGTATTCTGGGACCTGTGATGGCCATGGCAGTCTGGAAGATCTCTGAAATGCCTTTGAGGTCATTCCTCCACTGATTTGATGAATACCATCTGGCTTCCTTATAATCACACTAATCTCCTTATCATGCTTTAACTTGTCCACACCATTGGTGCTCTCCCTTGAGTGAACTTTTTTATTTTTTTACATGACCAGGCTAAGAATTTTCCAGATCTTTGAGTTCTACTTCCCTTTTGATTATAAATTTCACCTTTAATTTGTTTCTCTCTTCTCACACTACTAAAGCAGTCAAGAGAAGTCATGCAGCGTTCTGAACACTTCGCTTAAAGATTTCTTCCATCAGATATTTTAGTTCCTCTCTTAGGTTCTACCTTCTGCAAATCACTAGAACATGGGCACAACTCTACCATGTTATTTGCTACTAGATATATGGATTTATATTTATACTTAGTGTCATGGAAGAATACTCACATCATATGATGAAGTCAGATTACAAAATGTGTTCATGATGGTACCATTTGGTTACATAGTATATTTATGTTTGTGTGTGGGTGTGTGTATATATATATACTATATATGTATATACACACACACATATTTGATTACACATACACATATTCAAACACATACATTGGGCTAGCCCTGAACCTCTTTAGTCTCAGATTCTTTTTTCATATTATTTTTTTTTTCCAGGTCAGAATTATTTTCTTCTTATTTCATCTGGTTTATAGGTGTGTTGAGCCAAAGTGATTCTCCAAGTAAAGTATCTTATGTTTTCCTTGGGCAGGTTTTTGGACATCTGCTGTGCTTTCTCCAATGGCTCCTTCTCCCACCAGACAGGCCTGGTACAATCCTAGTTTTCTCTAGCTTGATTCTAGCTTCTGACCCAAGATTCTTACCCCCGGGCTCGCTCTGTTCATTCTTTTTCCTCATTTTATCCTTTTATACTAAGAGTGATAATGACTTCCTTTTATTGTCAATATCTGCATGCTATACTGTCTCCAGTATGGCTGCTCCATTCTTTCATCTCCGGTGTAACTAATATTAAACTACCTTGGTTTTAATTCTTAAGGGTTCCTACATTGCTGGTTGGGTCCTGATGGATACACACCTTAACACATACAGACACAAACAGAGAAAGAATGTTGGAACCAATAGCAGCCTCCAGGCAAGACAACATTAGTCCAGAATCTACTCTCTTGAGCACCATGCTAGATCTTTCCCTCAAATGAATTTACTCTGGCCTGGAATATTTAAATAAATTTGGGTTAAGTCTCTTAGTCTATACTTTGGGAAGACCAATGTGTTCCCTGAGGTTTCTGCATAGTTCTATTATCTAATATTCTTGTGGCTTCTTGAGTTCCTGCTTTCACTGGAATTAATGTCACTTATCTTCCTGCTCTAATTTTAGGCATAACTCTTGGTTTCTCGATCTTTTTCTTGAAATCATGCCTTCTGGACCACTTCTTTCTCATTCAAATTGGGTAATTAAGATATTTTCCCAAATATAGTTCCTTCCATAAAACAAAACAAACAAACAAACAAACAAAAACTCTGGTGCCAGCTACTAAAGTAATAATTCCTCACTTATTCATAGGGGTTGTTTCTGGTTAGTGAGATGACAGATGACCTTTTTGTCTTAATTTTAATTTTATATTACTCTTGTGATTAAAATAACTGCCAACCACAATAACTGTTTGCATTTTTCTAAAGATATAAACTTCCTGGGAGTTCAGAGATATGTAAACTGAATTAACCACTGCCCAAAACTTGTGATGCATTTTTCATGTGAAGGAATAAATGATTTAACACATAGGATCTAAGAATGAATGTTTGAATGGAAGGGGGTGGGGGACTTTATTCATTTTCATGCCCAGAAAGAGGTAATTGTTTAGGTTCTACAGAATAATCTTCAGTCATAGACTTTGCCTAGTGCTTAATTTTTACAGTAATAGAAAGTGATAAAAAAAAAAAAAGGCAGAGGAGCTACCATGAGTGTATTATTCAGGATATAACTTATTATTTACTTACACATAAATTTCCAATAAAATAAAAATCCATTGATGGAATATATAAAATATGAGTTTCAGTAAATGGATCATTAAAAGTGGCATATATATTTGGGGATTCAGTGATTTCATCTTAATGGTATTTGTTGCAATGAGATTTGGCCTACATAGATCCCCACACAAGACAAATGCATAGAGACATAATAAAAACCCAGAGAATGAACAACAATAAATCTCATACAGTTCTGGTGGACCCAGTGTAAAAGAACTTACAAATAACAAAAATACTTTATTGAGAATAACATGATCTTTGGAGGAAAATAAAAGAGAGAATTCATACACAGATAACAATTTTAAACTTCTCTTTCAATTTACATATGGCTCTTAGTTAACATTTTTTTTTTTTTTTTTTTTTTTGAGTTGGCGTCTCACTCCGTCACCCAGACTGGAGTGCAGTGGCCGCTCCCGGCCACCGCAGCCTCAACCTGCTGGGCTCCGGCGATCCTTCTTGCCTCAGCCTTCCGAGTAGCCAGAACTACAGGCGCGCGCTACCACGCCCTGCTAATTTTTTGATTTATCGTAGAGATGAGGTTTCACCTCCCAGGCGGGTCTCGAACCCGCAGGCTCAGGCAATCCACTCACCTCAGCCTCCCAAGGCGCGGGATTACAGGCTGAGCCACCGAGCCCAGCTTTTTTTTTTTTTTTTGAGTTGGAGTCTCACTCTGTCGCCCAGACTGGAGTGCAGTGGACGCTCCTGGCCACCGCAGTCTCGACCTGCTGGGCTCCGGCAATCTTTTCACCTCAGCCTTCCAAGTAGCTGGAACTACAGGCGTGCGCTACCACACCCGGCTAATTTTTTGATATTTTTTATTGTAGAGATGAGGTCTCGCCAAGTTGCCCAGGCGGGTCTCAAACCCGCGGGCTCAGGCAATCCACTCACCTCGGCCTCCCAAAGCGCAGTATTATAGGCTAAGCCACCTGTAATCCTGATTTATTGTTGTTCGTTCTCTGTGTTTTTATTATGCCTCTATGCCAACAAACATTTTTAAACAACTAGTGATAGGCAATGTGTAAGAGATAAGAGGCAAGATTATCTCTCTTAGAGGACTCTCACCCTAGAGGAAGGGTAGAAAAATACTCATAAAATAACACAATGTGACAAGTGAATTACAGAAATACTTAGGATGCTATTGGAGTCCAGAAAGTTGTAGGGAGGAGTAAAGAGCAAATTCTGGGTGAGACTTAGGAAAGTAACTAAGACTTTCTTCTTGACAAGTTGTAGTCAGACTCCTCTGAGCTCTCTTCTTGACTAGATTTTGACCTTGGCCCTAGTCCTGTCTTTGGCCTGATAACCCCAATCTTAGCAAAGAATTCTGCTAATTTATCCTCTACCTTTAATATCTAGTCATCCCTGATGTCTGATCAAGTTCTTCCCTCACCCTTGATGTATAATTTCTTAGCATGTTTTTAGCATGGATCTTGTTAGGTCAGTTTCATAAGAATCTTTTTTTGTTAGTTTCTCTCTGTAATTTTTCATTCACTGATCCACTCACTCCGCTCCTTCACTATAAATCTCCACTTGCCCTTTTTATATTCAGAATTAAGCCTAATCTTTCTTAACTATTGCAATATTCCTATTGCAATAGTTTTGAATAAAGTCTTCCTTAACACTTTTAAAAGTCTCAGAATAATTTTTTTCTTTAACAAAAGGCTTCCTGGAAGGAGCTATAATGAACCTAAATCATGAAGAATAAGGAAGAGCAGATGGATGGAGGGCAAGGCAGTGGGGAAGAGCAATGACTAGCTTTCTAGACTGAAGAAAGGCATTTGCAAGGGCAGTTAGCTGTGAGAGTCTGCTGTGTGTAGAGTAGCACAAATTTGGTGTGGCGGGAGAATGTAAGATGCATCTAACATGATGGTGTGAGATGAAGCTGGAGATGTTGGCCAGGGACTGCTCATGTGTGAAGGGCCATGTGTATCATGCCAAGGAGCTTGCATTTACAGTAAATAACATTTGTATTTTATCCACTGCAGAATTTTAAGCAGAAATGTGACACTGTTGAATTTGCATTTTAAAGAGACCATTGTGGCCACAGCACTGAGCATGAATCAAGGGCTGCTTGTTTGGCATGCTGCATGTCTCTTCCAGAGGAGGCTCAGAGATTAGTAAGTAGTGAGTATCTCAACGAAGAACAGATGGTGGAGGATTTGGGTGGGACTGGACCAATTCACCTAGATGTCTATGAGTCCATTCGTGTTGAAGTAATGAGTAGAGGAAAGAAGCTGGAATGATTCCTGGGTTTCCCTAATTGGGATGCCTGAAATCATGATGGTTCATTGATTGAAACAAAATATAGTCGAGGAGGGGAGAAGTTTGAGGAAAAGATGATAATTTTTTTTTCATTAAATCCTATTATAAGAAATTTAGAGAATGAAAATTGCTAAATGGCTGTGCAGTCTTTTGGAATTAGCTGTGTAAGACCAAATTACAGTAATTCATAACTATAATCATTCTAAATCCATTTGATTTTAATATGTTTCAAATATTTTTTACTGTATAATTTACAAGAAAATTGTTCTATATTAAAATGGTCATTTTCTCTAATTGCATATTACCAAATCAGGATAGACTATGAACAGAAATGTGTTTGGGTACATTTGCAAGGCAGTATAAGCTAGAATTGCTGAAGTAGCTTATTACTGAGCTTTCCTGCATAGAATAACACAGAAGATACCAGGGCAACTTGTTTCTGATCATTTATTTACACAGTTTTATTGCACAGTGAAGTTAAATTATCATTAATATAAAGAGACTCCTCTCTCTCTCTTATTGAGATATTAAACATAAGTCCTTCATAGACCTAAACTGATTCAAAAGAATGTTCTCAACTTGTCTTTTGATAAAGATAATTTTAACTGGAAAGCATAGGGTAGAAGAGATTCCCAAAGGAAAATTTGCTCAAGCATAGATAGAAAATTCATGTAGAAAAGCGATTTACCAATCCATTGGAAAATGTGCCAATATGCATGTAAATATCAACATTTTCTGCAAATTCCATTTGTCGTGATATATGAACATCTGAGGATGATTATGTTTCTAGTAACTTTCAAACAATCCACACAAAAAGACAATTCGAAAAACAACACTGAATAAAAACATGCATATGCCCACATTTTCATTTTAAGGAGCGAAATAAACAATATTCTCTTATCCCTTAAAAACACTCATAACATGAGGCATATACCAATTTTATGATAAAGCTGTAAGGTTGTAAAGATGTCAGGTGACAACATTTTTCACTAAATAAATATATTTCTTGTGAAACCAGTCTTCCAGAAACATGTTTATATAGATATACAAATAGTAAAAAAAAAAACCAAACAAACAAACATAAAAACCCCCAGTAAATATTAGTTGTTGGGATTGTACCAAGTACAAATAAAAAGAGCCTAAATGTGTGATGGTAAACTATCAAGCAAGGCAAAAACTCCTAGTGTTGATTTACTGTTGCAAGAAAATGTTATATTTGTACCCAGGTAAATGGGCAAATGGGGGAAAATCATTGAGCTACTAGGCAATGCCACTTTAGATAAAATAAAATATTTATTATAAGTCAATGGAATAGAATCATTGTAATATCACCTTGGATTTTACATTCTAATCCTAGAATTATGCACAGCAGAAATAAGGTTCTTTTTTCTTTTCTAGTAACAGTAGAAAATGTACAAGATGATAAAAATTAACTGTCTAGTAAAAAGTAATTGCAGGGTTTTTGGTTTTTTTGGCTATAGGTTGAAGTAGTTTAGTGCCTTTTATCTGATAAAATTGCAAATATTTATGTTCATTTTAAATTTTTTAGAAAACAAACTTTATAATGTAAATAAATATTATAGAATATCAGATATGCAGGAATCTCAGAAGATGTACTAACATCCAACTATTATTAAATCTGAGAGTATATGCATATGCATTAAAAAAAAATACCCAGGCCAGGTTCAGTGGCTCACGCCTGTAATCTCATCACTTTGAGAAGCCAAGGCAGGAGGAATGTTTGAGCTTAGGAGTTCAAGACCAGCCTAGACAACATAGTGAGACCTCATCTCACACACACACACAAAAAATTAGCTGGGTATGGTGGTATGCCTTTATGTCTCAGCTACTTAGGAGGCTGAAACAGAAAAGTGGCCTGACCCAGGAAGTTAAGGCTACAGTGAGCTATGATCTTACCACTGCAATCCAGTCTAGGCGACACAGTGAGGCCTCCACTCTAATAAATAAATAAATCCTTAACAAGGTAACACATGATTTATTCGAGGATCAGGGTTAGCCTAATTTCTGACTTTTTTCCTGAGCTAGTAGACTGGACTAGGTTTAATAGTTTTTTGGAAAACCATAGGATGCCACAAATTATTTCTAGCTTTTTGAAACTAATGCAATAATGAAAAAAGACATACCACAGGGCACAGGATTGAGAAAAGTCAAGTAGTAAAGGAAGTAACCACAGCATTTACTAACATGCTCAGCCAAGAACATAATTGCTAAAATAACCTTGAAAGAGGGTGAAAGTACTGAATACTGCAGTGGTGATTACCCCGATTTCAATTACTGTGGTTTAAATGGAATGAAATAAGGCTCTAACTCCGTTAATTAACAAGCCTATCCACAGGTGATCTCTAAATGCTCCGTGTATAACTCCTATTAATGCAGAAAACGTACATGCCTAGAAATGGCACGTCTGCACATTAAACCCAATTATGCAGTTTACAAGAGAATGGGCTTTCTTTTATTTTTCCACAAGAAAATTATAGTGAAGGGTGGAGAGAGAAAGAAAAGGGGGAGGCAGAGGGAGTGTTGCATACATTAATGAATAATGATCTAGAGGCAGTGCCTTTCTTGAATTAGTTCATTTTTAGGGAGAACAAAGGGGCTGTCCTGCTGGGTACATTTTCAGCAGGGATGCTTGACTGGCTTATTTTTGATCTGCACTACTATGTGGTTTCAATTAGCAGTAGCACTTACAAAACTAGTAGCAGTCATTGTACCAGAAAATATGAGCCTAAAGGGGTTGAAAGGCACTTGAGATGCATACAGGAAATGCATAAGAGCACTATGCTGTAACTTCTCCATAGCTAACTATCCATGTCCATGATATGGTTGTTCTCGGTGCTGAGAATTTGATGTTGATGTCTTATCACATCCATGCCATGTCCTCCAAAACTTTGTTTCTTTTCCTATTTTCCTTGCTTAACTGCATTTTGGACAAAGTCAAGAGAGGACTTCTACTTTTATTTCGATAATATAAGCATGGATGTCTTCAGCATTAAAGTATCTACAACACCCATAAAGCAACTTTAATCCATTGCTGATATTTTAATAGCGTTTTTCCAAATAGGAAGAAAGACTAAGGAAAGAAGAGATCTGTGAAACAACTGGTCTCCTAAAACATGGGAAAAAATAAAATAAAAATCCAGGAGAATGGTAGGGACTGTTTTCAGAGTTAATGTGCTCTTCCTGAGATATTACAAATAACTGATGAAGAAAATTCAGACACAAAGCAATCATTAGCTGAAACAGCAGCTCAGCTTGTTGGTGACTCTCAAGATGCTTTGTGGGTTTTACTATTTGGACTTGCAAAGGTCAGTATCCAGGGATGGATGATTTCCTCTTGAGGGTTCCATCTCCGTTACAATATTACCTACCATCAAGTGTGCAGTTGTAATTTGTTTATGCCCTTCAGATCCAAAGGTTTCACACGTCTCATAACAATAAATGATTCAAAGAGAAAAGTCACAATTTTTGCTAAATAGCTACCTGTAGACAAGATCGTTGTGAAAACAGTGAAGTATGAATTACAAACACATATTTAACCCTATAGAGCATAATTTAAATGCATTCAAATACTTATACCAAAATGATTTACCTATTACCAACAACTGTGTAGCTCGTAGGCCATCGCTGGTCTGTCGACTGTAACGGTCACACTCATTCATTTATGTAGAGTCTTCTGCTTTCCTGCTAGAATGGCAAAGTTGAGTCATTATGATAGAAACTGCATAGCCCACAGATCCCAAAATATTTATTATCTGGCCATTTATGGAAGAAGTTTGCTAATACATGATATGACTTATTCTTGATTCAGAGAAAAATAGAATGTTTTCAAGTTTTCCTGAATCATTATACCTCAAGTTAAAAAATAAAAGATGAGAAAAACATTTTTCAAGGATAAATATTCACCTTTCATATAAATAGATATAAAAAAAGTGTTGTCAAATGAAAATGCAAGAGGACTACCAGAAAATAATGGTGCACTGCAGTTGATGAGGAAGCTGTAGATATTAGAAACCAAAACAAACTATAAAGCAGAGGCTTCAGAGAAATAGGAAGCGAAACTTCCAGATAACACCAACGTTTTTTTTCTCTTCATCTAAAATATGACATTGCCTTAAAACTCCTCTTATCTGTGAACTAAGAGCTAAACCAAGATCTATTCCTAGATATTCAGACAGATATTCAAGAGCTAAGTGACTTCAATTAAATAAAGTTCTATGTTAATAAGTGGTTAGATCAGGATACATGTTTGAAGATAGAACCGCCACATTTTATTATTTTTAAAATAATAAATATTGTTTAAAATGTTCGAATAACAAAAAAATATAATTAAAGAAATCTTGCAATTGGAACAGAAGAATGTTGCTATTTGAACAACTAACAGTCAAGAAACTATAGATATACAAGAACACATTCTTTGAAACATTAGAATACAAACAAATCTGGGACCTGGACCCAGGTGTGCAAAAACAGCAGAAAAGTCAGGTGCCGGAAATCAAAGGGCAAGATCTCAATCCAGAATGAGTAAGAGCAGACAACTTTCCTGAAAGCTATTAGCAAAAAGCTATTATTATTAATATTTATTTACTTGTAACTTATACTTGTTATCAGTTATGAATGATAAACAAACACACACACGTGTATATTGTTCAGAATGTTATCTACATAGTTTAATTTATAATATTGAATACAATTTTTTTCTCAACTAGTTCTTTTGGCTTCTATATCAATTCTTAAGTAAAAATATTCTTGAAGTTATGTTAATGTTAAGACTATACGTTCATAATACTATAAAACAAGGATTGGCAGTAGCAGGGAAACTGCGGTGGGAGGGAGGAGGCGGGATTTGGCAGTAGTGGGAATCTACCGGCAAGGAGGAGACACACCTCATCAACAATGGTACCTGCATAATGAACATTTGTATACCTAACGCTGAATTGTACCCCGCATCTTTAAAATAATTTTTTTTTGGAGTCGGAGTCTCACTCTGTTGCCCAGGCTGGAGTGCCATGGCACACTCACGACCGCCCGGGTGTCCACTTACTGGGCTCTGACAACCCTTCCGTCTCAGCCTTTCAAGTAGCCGGAACTACAGGCACACGCTACCATGTCCGGCTAATTTTTGATTTTTGTAGAGACGAGGTCTCGCCAAGTTGCCCAGCTGGTCTCAAACCCTTGGGCTCAGGCAATCCACTCACCTCGGCCTTCCAAAGTGCTGAGATTACAGGCTAAGCCACCGAACCCGACCCTAAATTTTCTTTTTTTAAAGAAATATATTAAAAGAAATGAAGGAATATATTAAAGGAATAAATAGCAAATAATAATAAAAATTTATTTTAGCAAAAAAAAAAAAGAAAAAGTAAGAGAGGCTATAGCTTCCATTTATAGACTACACAAGTAACAGAACTGTGTTACTTTTCTGACTACATAAATTAATACAAATAATTCTTTTCTTGTTACTTATTTATATTCACGGTTGATTCATTTATTGTATTGAAGATATTTATTGAACATCTAATATGTGCCAAGAACTGGCCTAGGTGCTTTAAATTCAGCAGTGAGCAAAAAAGAAATCTCTGTCCCTATAGACTGAATAATCCAGTTCTTGAAACAGATAACTAATGGCCAAATTTGGCTGTTTTATCTTCAAATGTGTACCCTGATGTAACCACTTCTTTCCACCTCTACTGCACTATTCCAGCCTTATCTCCCATCCTGATTATTTCATGGCTTTTTTTAAACTTTCTGGTTGCTCTTCCTGCTTCTGCCCTTTCCCCTTAACTGCATTGGCCATGCTACAACTGGAATAGTTATCAGATAATGTTCCTTCTCTCCTGGAAGCCCTCCAGTGGTTTTCCATCTCACAAGAATAAACTGAAAGGTCCTCTTCTTGCCTCAGAGTGTCTTCCCTCAGCCTCATCTCTGACCTCATTGCCTACAATTCTTCTTGGTCAAGCTACTCCAAACCCACAGGTGTGAAAACATTAGGCATAAAGGAACACCTGCCTCAGGAATGTTGAACTTGCTGCTTCCTCTACAGATATTCTTTCTCTGGAAATCAACATGCCTTGTTTCTTCCCTGCATTCCTGCTTCTATCCAAATGCCACCTTATCAGTAGCAGAACATTCTTGCTTCCCCATTTAAAATGATTCCTTTCTCATGACCATCCCTTCCTTTATGTCACTGCTAATCTTGGTGTTTATGACTTCCAGACATTATATATATATTAATGGTTTGTTTAGTTGCATGTTGAACTGTAAACATAACAATCTATTCTTCTTATCACTTTTGGATCCTGATACTATTTATATATCCTGAATATTGACTGTATCATTCAGTAAGATTGTCACCATGACTTGGTTTTGACTTTTACATAATCGGTTCCCTAAAGTCACTGAAATAATATAAAGTTAGAAAAGTGGAAGATTTTAAAAATCTTCAAGTTGTGATATATATGATATTTCATCATTTTGTATGTACTGTTGATTCAAAATAAGGAATAATTGATTTCAAAAGCTTTTACTATTGACTTTTAGAGATTTATTTTTAATAATTCACATTTTTCAACATCTAGTTAAGTTTTACCAAAGTTATTGAAGGATGTATACAGACATCTTTTTATTTTATCTTTTTTTTTTTAAAATCAGAGTCTCACTCTGTTGCCCAGTCCCAGGCTGGAGCGCAGTGGCATAGTTCATGGCCACCACAGCCTCGACCTGCTGGGCTCAGGCAATCCTTCGGCCTCAGCCTTTTGAGTAGCTGAAACTACAGGCACATGCTACCACGCCCAGCTAATTTTTTGATTTATTGTAGAGACAAGATCTCTCCAAGTTGCCCAGGCTGATCTTGAACACCTGGTCTCGGGCAATTCTGTCTCAACCTCCGAAAGTGCTACGATGACAGGCATGAGCCACAGTGCCCGAACTTACTTTCTCATTTTGTAAAAATAAACTCAGATGTGCATATCCCATATCAAAAAAATAATATGTATATGCATATTCATGTACATATACTATGTATATCTATGTTTAAAAAGGAATGAAAAGGCTTTACTTTTAAAGGAATAAAAACCACATTTCTCTAAATGTATCAAATATGGTGTAAGTTAATGTACAGCATTTAATATTTACCAACAGGTTTCTCAGGGTTGGGACTAGAGGATAAATATGGATGAACATTCATTCTGCCTGTACCTTTATTCTGACTTTCAGATGTACACCTCTAGGTAGAGTAAAACAGCACAAACTCTCTTGGTTGTTTTATCTTCAGAATTCATTCTATCATATGACTTGTTACAATTTTTACATTCAGTAAGTGTGCATCTTTATTTAACAAAAATCCTGTAAGGCCCATTTTGCCTATAGTAAACTAGAGTTAAAAATAAATAGTACTAAGTTCACTTATCTAATAGTAAAGTAATGAAAAACAGGTTAAAACAAATGACAATGATTGTAGAAATAAGCTGATTAAACTTTCTGTCTCAATTCTGTTTCCTCAGTCTCTTGCATTCTTCTGAATCTTTCCTAGCAACACTCACACAGCTCTGGACTTACCCATTCCAAAAAAAACAAATACCCAGATCTCATGGAAACTGGTAGAATAAGGATGGTACCAAGTCATTCATGAGGGATACACCCCTATGATCCAATACCTCCAAATTGGCCCCACCTCCAACATCGGGATCACATTGTTTTTTAATTTTAGAGTTGTGGGGTACAAGTGATGATTTACTACATGAGTAGTTTGCATGCAGTGACACTTGGGCTTCAAGTTGGCCCTATGTCCCCTGATAGTGGTCTGGGTACCCATTGTGTTGCCATGTGCCTTCATGAGATCTGGTTGTTGAAGAGAGCCTGGCATCTTCCTCCCTTTTCTCTTGCACCTTCTCTTACCATGTGATCTCCGCAAACACTTACCCCCCTTTCACCATTCAACATTAGTGGAAGCAGCCTGAAGCCCTCATCAGAAGCTGATTCCTCTTGTACAGCCTACAGAACCATGAGCCAAACAAACTTCCTATCTTTATAAATAAAAATAAATTATGCTTACATTATAATGCAGTCTATTAGGTGTGCAATGCATTGTGTCTAAAAAATAATGTGCATATCTTAATTTTAAAATAAAGCTTAAAAAAATACTAGCAACCAAGTGAGCCTTCAGCTAGTCCTAGTCTTTGTGCTTGTGGAGGGTCTCACTTCAATGTTGATGGCTGCTACTGACAGACCAAAGTGGAGGTTGCTGAAGACTGGGGTGGCTGTGGCAATTTCTTGGAATAAAAAAAGATGAAGTTTGCTGAAAAAATAAACACAATCAAGTAAGCAAATAAATGTTATCTTCTCTCCTAAGGGAAAAGAGTGGAGCTGAGAGACATCAGAGCCTTGCCAACATTACAAGGGTTTTGTGTTGGGCAAAATCGGGGCCGGAATCCTCTCTCTGATGTAGACTTCAGACAAAAAATTTCAGAGTCTCTACTTTCCAGGTCAAGAATGCAAATTCAGGAAACAGGACAATCTGGGTTTAATCCTACCTATTCTATCTGCCAACTGTTAATTTACTTAATCTCTTCATACTATATAAACTCATCTGAAGATGAGTATTATAAAAATAGAACCTACTGCACAGGGTCATCATGAAGAATAAGGAATAATGCTTTATTATGCTCTTGATGTAGTATCCGGAGTTTGATATATAATCAATAAATTTCAAGTATTATTATTAATCTTTGCTCTATACCCCTGCTTCAACTCCTGATAAAGATTCTTTGAAAAGTGTACAATAGTCCTTTTTGTTTTACTTGCAATAAGATTCTTGTGTGCCTTGAAATATCTTTATTCTCATTATTATCACTGCACTGAGAGGCTTTATCCTCTTTCTGAAAAAGAATGCCAACTAGTTTTAGAATCCTGCCCAACCAGTATTCCTTATACACTGCATAGTAGCTGGTCCTCTGTGCTCAAACCTTCAATGATACCCTAGGCATCACCACAGAAAGACTAAATTCTCAGCCTAACTTTCAAACCTGTCCTACTCAGAACTCCTCATCTCATGTTTTGATGCATTGGCACTGTCATCACTAACCCTAACCCTGTTCCCTCACTGCTCATGATGACAGCATGGTATACTGGTTAAGCATGCCATCACCGAAATTATAGTGACTGAGTTGAAATCTTGGCTTCCCTGGTATCTGCAGTAGGCAAGTTGCTTAATCTCACTAAACCCGAGTTTCTCTCTGTGTACTATATAATATAACACATATTTACATATGTAATACATATTACATAAACATATATTATATAATATATATGTTTTGTTAGGAGTAAATAAAATAAAGCCAATTAGGATCAAGCATAGGGTTTGAACCATGGTGAACACATAGTGACCGTGAACACCTCTGATGGATAGTGCATTTGTTTTCTCTTCACTCCTCTGGTTAGCCAAACCCTTCTTACCCTTTAAAACCTAGCTCTGGTATTCTCTACTTCTGGTCAACCTTTTTTGACATTTTTTTTTTTTTTTTTTTTGAGTTGGAGTCTCACTCTGTCACCCAGACTGGAGTGCAGTGGCCGCTCCCGGCCACCGCAGCCTCGACCTGCTGGGCTCCGGCGATCCTTCCGCCTCAGCCTTCCGTGTAGCCGGAACTACAGGCGCACGCTACCACGGCCGGCTAATTTTTTTGACTTATTGGAGAGATGAGGTTTCGCCTGCCCAGGCGGGTCTCGAACCCGCGGACTCAGGCAATCCACTCACCTCAGCCTCCCAAGGCGCGGGATTACAGGCTGAGCCACAGAGCCCGGCTGAGTTTACACACTCTTAGTAAGAGATCAAAAATTTCAAAGTATTTAGTCTCTCTCATCAGGAACTGAGGAAAGCAGCTCTTTTCCTGAGGAAATATTATTTGCTCTACTATATAGTTAATTGCAGTGTACACTTCAAATCACACAGCAAACTTTTTAAATGGCTTGAAAGTCCTGAAAATTGAGTTTGAAACGTGGGCCTAATCTGAAGCATTCTGAACCTCCACTTGTTTTAATATTCACTAAAGGCCAAGGGCTTTATATGCGTACTTAATCTGAAGTTGGAATGCCAGCCTTTTGTGCACACATGCATGTGTGAGTGTGCATGCAAACACACTCACATGCATGCACACTCACATACATGCTAATCACACATGCATGACAGTCACAC
>CAUYQG010183365.1:0-34099 GCA_963574415.1 Tarsius wallacei
AGAGTGTGAGCTTTTTTTTTTTTTGAGTTGGAGTCTTACTCAGTCGCCCAGACTGGAGTGCAGTGGCCGCTCCCGGCCACCGCAGCCTCGAACTGCTGGGCTCCGGCGATCCTTCCGCCTCAGCCTTCCGAGTAGCCGGAAGTACAGGCGTGCGCTACCATGCCTGGCTAATTTTTTTGATTTATTGTAGAGATGAGGTTTCGCCTACCCAGGTGGGTCTTGAACCCGCGGGCTCAGGCAATCCACTCACCTCAGCCTCCCAAGGCGCAGGATTACAGGCTGAGCCACCGAGCCCGGCTGAGTGTGAGCTTTTTAATGGCAAAAACTTACTAAGGTTCATAATCCCTCCTAAAAAGCAAGGTTTTCATTTTTAATTATGGTAAAACACTGCAAAACAATTCTGAGCAGCAGACATCCCACAAAATCCTAATCACGAGAGCAGTAGGGGTTCCCTGCTCGCTAGAGATGCTGAAAGGTCCTCGCGTGTCCCATCAGTCAGGGAGTGAAACCATGTTGGCCCTCATTACGGTTATATGAAGGACGTATTTTTATGCTTTAATTTAGAGATATGGCTCCAAATAGCACCGGGCTCAGTTAATATCCTGAAACGAGATTTCCCAACCTTGCAGATTTGCACTGGGAACGGCTTACAGCTGACTTTCCAAATAGAAAGCTGCATTATTAATGATGCCCCATAAGACCTCAGCTGAGTGGGAGTGAGGCTAGTGGTGAAATTAAAATAAAATATTAATAAAATTGACTTCAGCACAGTCCATAATTAGTTACCAAAAGTGACCACATGGTCGTACAGGAAGCCACTGAATCTTGGTTCTGCCCCGAACACATGGCATCCCCGGGCACCCAAGCAGCTCTGGGGGCGGGGGTAGTAGGGCTGAATTGTTCTCACCGGCTTGCTGCAGCTGCCGAAGAACTCGGGGTCAGAGATAGGGTCCATGAGATAGGACCGGATGATGTTGGCCCGCAGGCCTTTCGGAGCCTCATTGGTTATCTTCACCCCGTTCTGCAGAACCGACACGGGGAAGTTGGGGGACGGGTAGCTCGTCAGCCATATTCGGAAATCTGGGTGTGTTGATTCTGGGCTTAACTCCTGTAAGAGAGCACATTGGATACAAGAGGGTCAGAGAAACCCACAGAAGATCTCCAGCGCATGCACAGGGACAGGTGGGAAGGGCAGGAGGCGTCTACACAGCAGAAGTGCAACGGTGCAACATCAGCAAAAGCCTTGAGGCCTGCCTCCGCCCCGAAACGACATGTTCACTGGAAGGCCCAGAGCACTGTCCACCTCCTCGATGAGATTAGTTCACATGACTCTGAAGTTTACAAAGGTGCCGCACGATTCAGAGTTGACCAGTAACTAAGTCCACAGCCTCTCGTGTCTGCACCATACTGCTGAAAGAACACTCTGGATGGAGGCTACTCCACCCTCCTTGTATGGACAGGTGGTGAGAACAAGCAACGCACTCAGCCAAACCAACGATACACCAAGGAGGGATTTAAAAAGAGTATTTTAAAGGGTGAGAACCGGGACACCCTGAAGCATCAAAACTTATCACTGTTGGTTATGTTTGTTCAGAGGATGGTCAGGCAGAGGGTGAGGACTCAGTGCTATCACAAAGCTGTGCAGGGTCCAGGGGACTCATCCAGTCCAGTCCCATTCCCTACTGCCACCTCCCCAGTATCCATGTCAGTGCTGTCAACATGTCCTTAATTGGGAAGTTGTTATCAGTAAAAGTTCTGAGTGCTCCTCCAGTGAAATGTGGATTGAGAAGGAGGTACAGGCATCCATGTTCTGGAGTAACAGTAGGCGGGTGACACACCGTGTTTTCTCCTGACAGCTGCCCATAATCTAGTGACAGAAGTGACATGATGAATGGAACTGCGCCAAGTTCGCTATACACCAAAGGCAGCTCTTTTCTCTCCTGGGCCTCTGGCGAGTACACAGGACACAGTTCCACAGGCATAAGAGTGGCCAGAAGACAGAGGAGCCACAGGAGAGGGGCAGACAGAAACCCGCTCACAGGAACACGTGTCGGTGAGGCAAATGACAGAAAGGATGATTTCTCAGGCAGAAATAACATCCGTCACGATGGCGGGCGTTCCCGAGAACGTGTGCTGTGCCTGTGGGTGTGAACAGCCTCAGTAGCTGCAGTGCAGGAATCAGGCTGGAAAGGGCCCAGAGAGGACAGGTGAGAGGCAAGTGAAGGCCAGGCTGTGAAGGCAGGCAGGGCTTGAACAGGGCCTTGCCTACGGTGGGAGCCAGGAAGGGGACGATCAGTGAAACCACGTTCAGTCACTAATTCGATAAATACTTATTGACTGTCTTCTTGGGCCACACTGTTCCAGGTATGGAGACAGAGCAGGGAAGATGGAAGGTGACAGCAGAGTCACTGTCCCCATGGAGCTTGCATTCTCATGAGTATAGGCAAGACAGGGTGTGACACATGGCATTGAGGAAGAACCATCTCTGAAGGTCTGTCAAGTGGCTGGACAGGACACATTCTACAACCACTTGCTTATTCCACAGCCTGAGGCCCCAGGAGGGGGGGGGGGGCACCAGACCTCAGGTGGTCCCTGAGGACACATCTTCTCTGTGTCTGCTGAAATCATGCCAGAGTTTCTGTGGACTCAGCAGAGCTATAAGAAGCCTTCCTCCCAGGGTCTGCCTATCCAGATAGGAAAGACCCCCTGACCCACTATAGGTAGGGTGAGGGCAGCCCCTTCTCAGGTCCTGATGGGTCCTCCATGGCGGGGTAATGGCCACATGGGAGAAGTGAGTCAAGGAAAAGCCATGCTCTGAAGCCTCTGCTGGCAAGGGACCGCGTGAGCTTCACCTTGAATAGCCTCTTTGTTGCATATGGCCACTGCCATGATAAGGAGGTTGGCCTGTGGCCTGTGGTCACATAAGCTTCGCCTCAGCCTCCTAGCTGTGTGTGGCCCACCACCATGACAAGGAGGTCAGCTTCTGGCCGCCCAGCAGTTTCCTCTTATTTGAACCTGGCTCTCTGGACTGAGGCTATGTAAACCTCCTAGGATGAGCCCTGACCCACCAAGAGGGGTTTGCCAGTTTTGATGGGGGCTCTCTCGGCCCCTCTGACACAGTTCTCATTGTGGCTGTCTCCCCTTTGTTCAGCCATGCAGTGACCTGCAGCCCCTATAAGAGGATAGGAATAGAGTTACTTGGGCAGCGTTGTGTTACTAATTTGATGGAAGGAATACAGTCAAATAAATACAAAACTGCAATGTTACCTCACACACTTTCTCAAGGGTGGGCATCCAAGAGGTAGCAAGGTGACAGTTCTGAAGAACAACCCAGCTTCCTTCCTTGACAGCTTTTTCTAGCATCTTCAGAGCAATGGGCCCTTGGCCTTGACCAAGAGACAGAGAGCTAAGTTTGGATCCCCCAGACTGCTGTGGACAAAAAGAGTAAAGATATTATTTAAAATCACATTTTTAGAAGAATCAATATTGTTGTTACAAGAAATGCTCACAATAACTGCTTAGAATGGAAATCTGCAGCGTCTCTCAAAGGCCCAAATATACACAAGCCCTAAAAAACTACAAATTCACTACAAATCCTATAAGCACTTAGATAAAAAGCAAGTCAATTCATGGAAAAAAACAGTAAGGTATAAATGAAAAAATCTGTAGAATCTTTGGTTGCTGATATAAGGGATAGAAAAAAAGAGATTTCTCATATCAGGAGGAACTGAGACGTCCTGGCTGTCCTGCAGCTGCACCTAAAATCCGAAGTTGAAAGAAAAACCACGGACAGACAGATGGGTTTGTCCTATTCCCTCCAGATCTTTGAATAACTATATTTTAATTAATTTGGCTACTGTGTAAATTTAAGAGAATAAAAAAGTTGGCCATTGATTCCCACTTAGGTTTCTTTAGAGAATTCCATGGAAGATTCCCCTGGAGCTGAGTCCTTCTATGTCTGGCCCCCTCCCCGGTGGCCACCCCTCACTGGACTGGCCACCTTTTGCTGTGCTGCCTTTTGGGCTGAGGCCCCATATGGCAGCAGCTGAGAAAGGGCAGGGCCCGGCCGTCTCTGAATGCCTAGCTCACCACCACTTGCGGAAAGGGACAGCAGAGAACACCCCAAGCTGGGCACTGCTGTTTCTGGAAGAAGTGAGACAGCAAGTGAGACAGGTGTGGAGAGGGCCGCATGGGACGGGGTGGGGGTGGGGGTTGATTATGCTGTGTGGTGTGAGAGAGACAGAAGAAGACCAGGAAGGATGTGATAGTTGTCGGGGCATGTGGCCATGGAGGGGCGATCCCACAGGCAACCAACACTTCAAGCTGCTTCTGCTACGTCTACTCTGCCACCCCCTCACCCGTCTGGATGTGCACAGCCCCCGCTCAGCGCCCTGCTGTCACTGTGTGCATTCACTTCCATTCCACATCCCCTGGAATGGCTTCTACATGAGAGTTAGAGCCCCTCTCCCATCCCTTAAAGACTCCACGCCATCTGGTCCTCAGGCTTCGGCCCTCACCTGCCCGACCACCACAGTCAGTTCCAAACACTTCTTCAACAAACAGGAGGTGCCATGTCAGCCACTCAGTCCTCTAGTGTAGCAGAGCTACACCCATGCAAACAATCTGCAACTGATAAAGATCTGGAGGAAGTAGGACAAGTCCATCCTTCTGTTCATAGTTTTCCTCTCAGCTTTGGATTTCAGGCACAGCCGCAGGACAGCCAGGCCCTCTCATCTCCTCCTGATGTTAGAAGTCTTCTATTTTTTTCCTATCCCTTATATCAGTGTTTTTTTTTTTTGGCTTCGGAAAGAGTTTTCAACCTTTCAGCCATGCAGCCTTTGAGAAGCCACTCAATCCCTCAGTGGTCCTATCTGTACAATGGAGACCACACCACCTACCTCACAGGATCACTGTAAAAATGAAAGAAAACACATATAACAAGGTGTAGTAAAGGCAAGTCTATTTAAGCGTGCCATAAAAGTGATGGTAGTAGTTTTTAAAATGTCAGTAGTAGTATAATATTACCCCAAAATATTTACTGATACCAAAGGGGAAAAAAAAATCAACTCAAAGATGCTTGATCATTGTTTATTATTATTTTCTGATTCTAAACAATATAATGCAAAAATATTTATGGTGAATTTTTTTAAATGATTTTTTTTTTTTGAGTCAGAGTCTCACTCCGTCACCCAGACTGGAACCCAGTGGTATGATCATGACTCACCGCAGCCTTGACCTCTTGGGCTCAACCAATATTTCTGCTTCATCCTTCTGAATAGCTGAGACTATAGGCACATGCCACCATGCCCAGCTAGTTTGTTTTTTACTATTTTTAGAGACAAGGTCTCACTATATTGCCCAGGCTGGTGTCAGACTCTTGGGCTCAAGTGATTCTCCTGCCTTGGCCTCCCAAAGTGCTGGGATTACAAGCATGAGCCATCACATCCAACCCATTTGAATAATTTTTAAAGCCTAGGAATGTAAATAGTAGAACATATTGCAGTCTGGTAAAGTTACTGTATTGTATGATTGTTCTGGAAAGTCAAAGAAGGACCTCTTTAGAGGCTAGAAGAGGGGCAGAAAAGATTTACTCAGAGTCATTGTCAAGACTTGAATTTATTTATTTATTTATTTATTTGAGCTGGAGTCTCACTCCGTTGCCCAGACTGGAGTGCAGTGGCATGTTCCCGGCCGCCCCAGCATCGAACTGCTGGGCTTCGGCGACCCTTCCACCTCAGCCTTCCAGGCAGCCGGAATCTATTGTAGAGAAGAGTTCTTGCCAAGTTTTCCGGGCTGGTCTCAAACCCACAGGCTCAGGTAATACACTCCCCTAGGCCTTCCAAAGTGCTGGGATTACAGGCTGAGCCACCAAGCCCAACAAAGACTTGAATTTATTAAACAAATCGCAGCTCATACACTGACTGATGCCAGTGATGCCAAAGATGTCACAGAGTCCCTGCTCCACCCCAAATAAAAGAACAGCGAGTGCCCCTCAGATCCAAATTCTATTTGATAATAGACTATCTTAACAAAGCTACTGCTGCCCAAGTCTCATTTTCAGGGGTTTTCGTCGCCCTCTGGACCCCCAAACCTTTCCCTCGCCCTTTAAGGGTTCAGTTACAGGCACGTATTGTTTATAGTATCAGATGACTCATCTGCTGTCAGGTACCTGGTCATCGGCGAACTTGAGAAGGGCAGCCATCGGGTCTGCTCCGGGCGAGAGCACAAAGATTAGTGGGGCACAGCAGTGACTATCTGCGAATGCCTTGGACAGGTCGAAGGGCGGGGGCTCGATGAATGTGCGCCCCAATCTATGGATTATAAATTCCTGCAACATTGGAATCACCTAGAAAAGGACAAGAACACATTTGAATGATCAGATTCAAGATCTGCCTGAAGCCTTCAGAAGTCCAGACTGAAGGGGTTTTAGAGCAGAGGACTTGACTCTACTAGCTCAGTTATCCTCCAAAAGTGGAGGGTCAACAGCACCACCATTCCTATATAAATGCCTCTTAGATAGGAAGCATAAATATTTACACAATAAAAGGTGGGTGGCAGTCGACACTAAAATCCAAAGGCCTTTTTTCTTTCTTGTGATGACTAGTCAAGATGAAGGAGAGACCTGAATCTTACATTTAAGTCCCTGATCTTGTTCCAGAAGCCCACACTTGAAAGCAGAAACTTTAGAGTAAGTTACACAAGGTTTCCCATGCCATCTAGAAAGAACTGAGGCAGGCCAGGCTCAGTGGCTCAGCCTGTTATCCCAGCACTTTGGGAGGCCAAGGTGAGTGGATTGCCTGAGCCCCCGAAGTTCGAGGCACCTGTAGTTCTGGCTACTTGGAAGACTGAGGCAGAACGATTGCCAGAGCCCAGCAGGTCGACGCTGGGGTGGCCGTGAGTATGCCACTGCACCCCAGGCTGGGCGACGGAGTGAGACTCCAACTCAAAAAAAAGAACTGATGCGGTTGGGGAAGAAGGAGAAGGAAAGGCAAAGCCTTGAGAGAGAGAAACAAGGCACATGCCAAGAAAGAGCCGTACTGTGCAGAATCTGCATGTGCGAGGCTTTCCGGGCCCATCTGGGAAGGAGCAGAACTCTGTGGCCTGGTGGCTCCTAATGGGGCCCTCCTGGCGTGGCCAGGGAGTGGAAGAACTCTAATCACAACCCAGGTGTGACCCAAGGGCGGCTAGCAGACCAGGACCCCAGTTCCGTGTGTTGTGTGGCAGTCGCTCCCTGACATGCACCCCTCCTCCCCAACCTCTCAGCCCCCGCCCTTCCTTCATGCCGCTGGTCCTGTCAAGGAGGCAGGACAGCCTTGGAAGGCACTCAGGCTTCGCCTTTCAGCACAAAGCAGGCAGACACAAGGAAGGAAAGTGAGACAGCACAGTGAAGAGCAGAGGAGGAGGAGAGGAGGGGAGAGCACTGGCAGGCTGTCCTCTTCTGTCCCGTGGTGTTTCCTCCTGTCTTGCTCCCACATCATGTGTGACTTCCACATTGAGATTCTCTAGTATGTGTAAACAGAGCTACCGACCGACCTTTCTCCAGGAGAAGAAGCGGTGACTATCGTGCTGAGTAAACTGATGAGCCACATTGCTTAGGTGTCTGCCGCTGCTTCTCAGTGACACAGTCAAAATGCTGTCTGGGGTCAGGGAGGCGCCAGGTGACATTATCTCCTGCTGGACTTTATGAAAGGAGCCACAGATGCACCCTTAAAGGGTTGAAAAGAGCCTATGCGTGTGACTGGTGCAACGCCCAGTCCACGGCAGCGTCTTGGGACTTCCTGGCCCTCTCTCTATTGAACTTCCTTCTCTGCACAGGAGACATCCACGTTGAAGGAACAACTTCAAGTTGAAGTATTGGAATACCAAGTTAACTTTTTTTGAAATGGCTACTTTTCTACGGTATGTATCTTTTATTTCACATCCACTTGCCATGAATGAAATGTGTACGTACTTTGCTAATGAACAGTTGCTACCAATGTGCATGGGGACACTGTTATGAACACAATTTACTTAATTACTGCTATGATTTGGTTTGTGCCACCAAACCTCAGACTGAAGTTTAATCCCAGTGCAGGGGTGCTGGAAGGGGGCCTCATGGGAGGCACTGGGCCAGGGGGTAGATCCTCGTGAATGGCTTGGTGCTGGGCTCAGGGCAGGGATTTCTCTTTTGTGAGGCTGGGTTGGTTTTTGTGGGAATGTTCCCGAGAGATCAGGTGGTTTTAAAGCCAGGAGCCCCTCAGGTTTGGCTCTTCGCATGTGCTCGCTTCCTTCTGACTGTCTACCATGTGATATGGCATGCAGTCTTGCCAGGGGCAGAGCAGACGTACTTCTGGTACTTTCTAGCCTCAGGGACATGTGCTAAACAGATTTCTCTTCTTTATTAATCACCCAACCTTAGCATTGTGTTACAGCAACACAAAACAGACTAAGACAATTATCTAGCTTCCATTTGTCTCCTAGGCATCAACAACCAAATGTACTTTTTCTCCTGCTCTGAAATATATGCATGTGCAAAAATTAAAGTAATAAATACTTGCTGTTTGTATCTGAATCTCAAACTCTCACAAAGTAGTTGATCCCTCTTCACAGGACATTGTGAAAACTCATCTTACAGTTTAAAACACAAATCCAAGGTAGATAAGAGATCATCGAGCATATCAATCTTGGAAGGGAACAGGGGGCATATCAGGGAAAGGTTCTTCTGAAGGCCTCAGTGTCACTCTGATTGAATACCTGTTCAAATACAAGGATGGAAGTGTGTGTGTACACAACACTCCAAATTACACTGACAATTCCCTCAGCCTGTGACTTTTCTCAACTTGAAGCAACCAGCAGGAGTAATTTGCAGATGCCAAGTATCTCAAAAAGATGGTGGTCTCTGGAAAAAGTTACAAGTCTTTCCAGACTTCAAATATATAGTCTATGGGACATCTATTTATGTAAGATTTAAGATTTGTAAGTAAAAAGCATTGATGCGTCACAATGCTTTTAAAACAGTGTCATTCCTGATGTGCTTGTGCTGGTGTGCCTATGTGTGTTTGCATGCCTGTGTGATGAGGGTATTAGGGTAGGGAGGTGAGAGCAGGTGGAGGAATATCTGGGTTTAACTAGATTTTCTAATGCCTCCCAATATTTCTCTAGATTCATCCAAGTATGGAAGAGGGATGGATGAGTAAGCACACTCTGGTAAGTGCCATGGCACAGGGACCTACCAACACGATGCCCTACGTTCTGCTCAGCTCAATTAATAGCAACTGAATGAATGGATGGATGAACACTCAGAATGCCTACTTGTGTGAGGGTGAGGCTCTAATTACAGAAATTCCAAACAATAGTCACAGAATCCTGAATTCATCCACACATAAAGTTCCATGTCTAGACAAGTTGGATCATCTTTCAGATATGCGAATGTCCACAGAAGTCGAGTTTATCACCTGTCCCAGGACTTGTCCACGTTTCCTCTGTATTATTATTTTCCTGCAGCTGGACTTATCTCGCTAGATTAAAAAAAACAACCAACACAAGAACACATTTTTTCGTAACCTCTCTCCTCCGAGACTACTTTCCCCGGAGTATAGCTTTACTGTCACGGTAAGAAGTGCGAGGCCTTGAAGCACAAGCTGTCCTGGTAGGAGGTTTGAGTGGTTAAACAGCCTTGCACTTGTGAGTGGTCCAAGCTGACATCATTGCTGTGCAGGGGCAGACATGGTGGGAGGGTAGCACAGTTCTTGTGTCTGTGAGTGCTGGGGACCACAGTAGGGACACTCACCTGGGTGAGCAGGGACAGCCCAGTGCTTCACTGTCCATAGTGGACAAAACTTGCCTGCCCCCAGGAACCACGTGGGGTAAACATGTGGCCAAGATGTTGACTCAATTTGCAAGGGTTGAATGGGTCCTGCCTCTGCAATCTGACAATGGCAGCACTAGGTTTGTAAAATGAAATCCATCAGAAACAAAACTTATGGACTAATTTAGGCAGTCCTCCTCCCAAAGGCAGGAGAGAAGCTGTGGTCATCCACGCATGTTTTGCAGTTTATTGCAAGATCCTACGGGATTGATCGGAGGCCAGAGAAACATATTAACTTATATTTGACAGGTTCCTTATTGAGAGCTGATTAATTTGCTGTTTGTTTACAGTTCAGAAGGACAGAACTGTGGCCAGGAGCTTTTCATTTTGTAAATAGACTCAAAACATTCAACACCTCAGTATTTATCCATCTGATGTGTTTCTTTGGTCAATAAAACATGATAAACTATTGAGTTCTACAGAAGTGCAACTCATCTCATTTTCCCGGCTGGTGATTTAGTGAGTATCTTTTACCTTATTCCAAACTAGAGCTTAGAGGGCCTGGTATCGGTGGTTTCTAGCTTCTAAGTGGGTTTGAGGGGAGAGGGGTAAAAAAGAGCCCTCCCTCCCCCCAAAACTGTGCTGACAAGGTACACTGTGAGCTAGAGATCAGTAATTGCCAATTTTCCTGGCGAGTATGCAGATCATCTCTTGACTGGGAGATGGCAAAGACATACAAGTCTTAGATATCAGCCCCATGTGGCACTGCTTCTTTCCCAGGTGTGCTATCACCATCCTGCTTTGGAAAACCATTCTTCTAAAGGCATCACAGCCAGACATCATTTTATCATATATTGATTACAAAAACCATCAACTCACCTCTAGAAATTGGAGTACATGGTAACAGCAAGAGGAAAGGGTTTGGAATGGCTGGGTAATCTAATGGCATACTGATAATTGTTTCTTATCAAGGAACTGGGTGTGAAGGTTTAACCAATGGAAACTCATTAATTGTATCCCTTAGGACAGATGGAGGTTAGCTGTAATAGCAGTTTCTGAAACATAGGGGCTTCACAATGAAGGCTTGTGTCTCATCCTTGCAAAGTCAGCTGGGTGTGCAGTCTACTAACCCACCACGCACTCACTAGCTCAGCGACCAAGCCTGCTTGTGGTCCCAAAGAGCAGCACGTTCCATGGCTTTGATGGCAGGGCAGCGCCTTGGAGAATCTTGCTGGCAGACAAATGCCTCTGCCCTGACACTTTTACTTACAGGTGTGGTCAAAGCAAGGTATGGGGTCATGACCCCTCAACTTCAGAGTGCACAGAAGGAGGGGGAGCCAGAAAAGCTGGCGAGTAGCACTGTCTGCACACCTGCCCATCTACCCGAGGAAGATGGGAACACTCTAAGGAAATTTCAAATATACACAAAAAGGGGACGAGACAGGGTGCTGACATGCTGGATAGAGGAGTTGAGAGAAGGATGAAACTGTGAGTTTAACCTTCCCTGATTTAAAAACAAACAAAAAACATACAAGCAATTCCCAGGCGCCCCCAAAAAACAAAACACCGCAGCTTAGATACCTAACTCCCCACTTCCCTCAAATATACTTTAAAAAGAGAATGAAGGTAGAAAGTAATATTTGATCTATTTGACAGTTCAATGTCTTTTCAGATTAAAGTGTCAACATTTTAAAAACATAAAACTGGGGGAAAGATATTTGTAGATGAAACTGCTGCAATTAGGAAATGGCTCATTAATCACTTTTAATTAAACAATAAAAAACATGAACAGAGCTTCTTATTTCATATATTAAGGAGAGAAGGTTAGTTGATATGACATTTCTTTATTTAGAAAACAAAGTGTAAAGCTGAAAATTGTATCAAAATGTTTTCAAGGAGGAAGTCGTATTAAGAAAGCTTCTTTAACACTTGAGGTGAAAACTGCCAAGGCCTGACAAAAGGAAGCCTGAACCATTGTAGTCACCCCATATCTGAGAGCAAGACAGCATTATGACTTGTGTGGGCTTAGGTACTGTGGGTTCCCTTCCTCCATGGAATATATTTTACAATAGCATTTCACAATTGTTTTGGTATAAAGACAAACATAATACACATTGGATTATATTATTCTTATTCTGAAAGAAATTAAAACATCTTCATGAACCTATAGAAAGATGGTAGGTCCTAGGCACTGGGCCTCCTGTGCCCACTAGATACTTGGGGCTTGGCTAAACAGACAGGCAAGTCAGGCAAGGATCACATGTGCTCACTGAGCAGACCACAGCTCACAGAGGAAAACATGTCTTCACCCATATTATCACTAATGTGTATAAAGATTTTTTTTTTTTTAGGTATATTGTCTGTATCAGTTAAGTTCTGCTTTTTCTAGTTAGGATGGAGGCAATTGTCTTCTCTTCCTTAACAACTGAAAGTGTGAATACAATAAGTTTTGAAATATTTATATAAACTATTATTTGATACAGCAATGGAGAACTAGGATATTTTCTCCATTTTTATAACTAATATCTATATTTTTCAGAGTCTATTGGTATCTTTGGGAATATGGGACAATATAATTAGGTGGGCTTTTTAAAATAATATAATTCAAATGAAAGATCAGTGAGTGCTGAAATTTGCTGACATGACAGGTTTACTGTCTGGTGGTTTATCATTTAAATAAGCTAAATGTAACAATATTGATGTTTTCCTGTGTTGTCAAAAATGATGAATGTCTTAAAGGCAATATTTGACTTGCTTTCTAAATTCCAATGAAACAATATGGAAGGATAGAATCTGATGAGTCTGGAGATTCTGTTACCTGAACTTGATGTCAACACTGGCTAATTTCACTACAGTGATAAGAATAAAAGTCAGGGCCAGGCTTGGTGGGTCAGCCTGTTATCCCAGCACTTTGGAAGGCCGAGGCGAGTGGATTGCCTGAGCCTGCGGGTTTGAGACCAGCCCGGGCAACTTGGCGAGACCACGTCTCTACAATAAAATCAAAAATTAGCTGGGTGCAGTAGCGTGTGCCTGTAGTTCTAGCTACTTGGAAGGTGGAGGCGGAAGGATCGCTGGAGCCTAGCAGATCGACGCTGGGGTAGCCGTGAGTGTGCCACTGCACTCCAGCCTGGGCGACACAGTGAGACTCCAACTCAAAAAAAAAAAAAAAAAAAGAATAAAAGTGAGACTATAGCATACAAAGGACATAGACTACAAGTCATGAAACTGTAAGTTTAAAATGAATAATCACAAGATAAATAGAAAGATAACATATACGAGAGGGGACTTGCCAAAAAACAGAACTTTATTATAAAAAATTGTGTATTTATTCTTACATGTTTAAACTTCAGTCATCTTCAAAGTATTCTTTGATGCAATATACCTATTGAGATGTTTTTCCCACTGCTCTAAACAGCTTTTGAACTCACCAGTTTTGGTGCCTTTTAATACTTCTGCTGTTTTTTGTTTCACCTCTTCCACATAGGCAAAGCATTTCCCTTTGAGGACTTTTTTCCTTGGGGGAGATCAGGTAATAGGCAGGGTGGGATATGGGGGTCATGCAGTTTTTGGTCAAAAACTGCTGAACACTCAGTGTGGTGTATGCAGGTGTACTCATAAGTCACCCAACATGAAATAAGTCAACGCGTTGAAAGAATCTCCAAAACAAATTCACTCAAGTGGAACACAACCTCTCACAACAATGCTAGCTGGTACACTGATGCCAAGGGGGTTCCTAGAACATTTTCCAAATGGGGAAGCCTGTACTATAAGGGGCCCACCCTCCAAAAGATAATTCCATTGTTTTTTTTTTTTAGGTCCCTCCTTTTAATCTGGTGAATTGTGAGTTTAGAATGGTCTTAACAAATTAGGATTTTGGAAAACAGCTGCATGAGCAAGAAGTAGGGCTACTTCTTGCAGGCCCCTGCCCTCCGTGTGACCATAGGAAACATGTGCTGGACTTCTCAGTACAGGGATGAGGGACTAAACCCCAAGCTGCTCTCAAAGCCCACATTTACCTTGTCTGGCCTCAAGCAACGAATGATAAGCATCCTTTGAAATTCATCTGTTTTTCCTTCCCAGTCTTCAGGGAAAACCTCATGGTGTGGGTCCTAAAATTACGGTGAATATAATTCAATGTTATTTTGAAGACTTTTCATTCTTATTTTAGATTCAGGGGTACACATGCATGTTTGTTACACGGACATACTGTGTGCTGGTGGAGATTGGGTCTCAGGTGGCCCATTCCCAGATGGTGAACATTATACCCAACAGGTAATTTCTGAATCTTAACCCCCCCATCTCTCCCCTTATTGGTGCCCTCAGTGTCTATTATGGCCATCTTTATGAGTTTAGCTCTCAAATAAGTGAGAACATGCAGTGTTTGGTTTTCTGTTTCCGAGTTAGTTCATTTAGGATGATGGTCTTCAGCTCAATCCGTGTTGCTGTAAAGGACATGATTTCATTCTTTTTTATGGCTGTGTGGTATTTATTTTGAAAATTATTTCTTAAAATAACAGTGTTGTAGTTTATAAACCAATTTTTAGAGAAAACATATAATAACTGAATGAAATCAAGAATGTGTCTTTAAATTTTATTATTTAGTATAAGGTTGGGACAAAGTTATGAAATAAATAATGAGAAGAAAATTTAAAACACTTTGAAGGAATCATAACTAGAACATGAAGAATGCAAGTTAGTGTCAATAAGAATAGCAACAAATAGATAAAATGATCCCTTTTATGAAAAAAGTAAATATACACGTGGGACTATTTTCCTATCATTTCTCCAAAGGCATTTCTAAAAACATACCTACTTCTCTCATGACATATTTATAAAAATAAATATTTATTACAAAAGAAGTAGAAAGGGCATTGTACTAAAAGTTATGCGTTATTTTTTGTTTTGAATAATTTCTTGAATTTTTTTTTTGAGTGAGGATCTTGCTCAGTCACCCAGGCTGGAGTACAGTGGTATGTATGATCATGACTCACTGCAGCCTCAACCTCCTGGACTCAGGCAGTCCTGCCTCAGCCTTCTGAGTAGCTGGGGCCACGGTGCATGCCACCATGCCTGGCTAATTTTATTTTTATTGTTTTTGTAAAGATGAAGTCTTACTATGCTGCCCAGACTGGTCTCAAACTCCTGGGCTAAAGTGATCCTCCCTCCTTGGCCTTCCAAAGTGCTGGAATTATAGGCATGAGGCACCACATCCAATCTATATCATTTTTTTTTTTTGAGTCAGAGTTTCACTCTGTCACCCAGGGTGGTGTGCAGTGGTAGCTCACGGCCACCATAGCCTCGACCTGCTAGGCTCAGGATATCCTTCTGCCTCAGCCTTCCAAGTAGCTGGAGAAACAGGCACATGCCATCATGTCTGGCTAATTTTTTTTATTTATTGTAGAGACAAGGTCTCACCAAGTTGCCCAGGCTGATCTCAAACCCCTGAGCTCAGGCAATCCTCTCACCTCCGCCTCCCAAAGTGCTGGGATTACAGGTATGAGCTACCGCACCCGGCCTCAGCCTGTATCTTTTTATTAAAGTGAAATTTGAGAATGAGTGTAAGTAAAGAAGAAGCCAGTAGAGAGAGAGTGCTATGAAAAATATAGAAAAAGAGAGGAATCGGGATCCCAACAGAGAGGAAAATCTTGAAAAAAGTAGACATGGGGTGTGGTAGCTCACACTTGTATTCCTGGCATTTTGGGAGGTTGAGGCAGGAGAATCGCTTGAAGCCAGAAGTTCAAGATTAGCGTGGGCAACATAGTAAGACTACGTCTCTACGAAAAGCAAAATAACAAAAAAAAATTAGACAGGGAGTGGTAGCGTGAGTCTGTAGTCCCAGCTACTTGTGAGGCAAGGGCAGAAGGATGGCTTGAGCCCAGGAATTTGTGGCTGCAGTGAATTATGATCGCATCACTACACTCCAGTCTGGGTGGCAGAGTGAGACCCTGTCGAAGGAAGGAAGGAAGGAAAAAAAAGGGGGGGGGCATGTGTACTTCTGAATTTTCAGGAAAAACTATATGGCATTCCAAACCAGAAATCTCCATGCTTCAGTAGAGTGAATAAAATTTTGATTTTAAATTAGAATGAAGTACTCATAAAAACCTCTTTGCCTCTAGGAAACATATTTTTATTACTAGCAAGGAGAAATCCAAAAGAGATCCCTTCCAAATATTTGAGTTCATGTGAAAACACAATCTCACTATCACATATAATACACAAGTAGGTAACAACATAAAACATAAGTTCATCAAATGAAAAAGGCTCTCCATGTAGCTAGCTCTTTCTCTCCTCCAATTCCCCCCAAACAGAGCTGCTGCATATTAAACTCATGGAAAGCAGAAAGTAGAGGGAGTAGAAACAAAGGAGTAGAAAAAAATTAACTAGTATTTGGAAAAGTATTTGCCCTTGTGCTAAAGAAAAACTCAGGAAGAGCAACACTCTCTATATCCCAGAAGGAAAACTGGGAGTATCATGGTTGTGTCAGGTTAGAACAGTCTCCAGGCTGGGCTTGGTGGCTAAGCCTGTAATCCCAGCATTTTGGAGTGGATTGTCCAAGCCCGCAAGTTTGAGAGCAGCCTGGGCAACTTAGCAAGACCTCATCTCTACAATAAATAAAAAACTAGCTGGGCATGGTGGCGCATGCCTGTAGTTCTGGCTACTTGGAAGGCTGAGGTGGAAAGATTGCCTGAGCCCAGCAGGTCGATGCTGAGGTGGTGGTGAACGTACCATTGCACTCCAGCCTGGGCGACAGAGTAACATTCCAACTCAAAAAAAAAAAAGAACAGTCTCCAGTTAGCAAGACAAGGTCTCGTGAAAATTGTTTTAGAACTACTGCAGTAACTTGTATCCTGCATTCAGAAAATCTAAACAACAGTTTCTTTGTAGAGTTTTAACTCATCTGATATTAGGATTGCCAAAATCTAAATTGATAGTAAAAATCTGGCATGGAAATCCAACAAAAATTTCATCAAGGACCATGCAGCTTCATAGAACCTCTAACTTAGAAGGTGAGGATAACATAAATAAAAATTTGCATTTTAACATCTGGCCAGTTGTTTACAGCTTATTTAAATCTTGCTTTTGTGCAAAAATAAAGATACATTATTTAACATTCTTTTCTCCATTTAAAAACTCTGAAATAAGCAAGAAGGTTAAAACATACCAGACTATCGTATACTTTTTTCCATCCATCCTTTAAGCGCATGAACTCCTTACGAATGGTTTTGAAGGCAGGCAAGTCATCTAATCGACATATTTCATCCCAGGATTTTTGAGGAAGCCATGTACAAGGGTTGGCATGAGGATTATCCAATCCAATGCCACCAGTCAACAGAAATCTCCACTCAGCTACATTAACCTTTGGAAAATGAGGCAATGTAGAGAGTCAGGAGTGCTTGCATCATCAACAAGCAAGTTTACCACCATTTACACAGAGCTGAGTGGTAACCTGCACATTTCAGACATGGTCTCTATGAGATGCTACAGCTACTGATATAATTCAGGATTTATTCATAAGAAACCAATGCACCCATTATAATCAGTTTTCAAAATAGTTCTTTTTGAGAATTTTCTTCCAGAATTACTGGCCTAAACATGAAACTATGAAAATATTCTATCCGAATATATGTTTTCCAAAATAACTGTCCAGGGTCCTATTGTCTCTAGAAACTGTAGAAAGACGGAAAGCTATCAATTTGTCATATTTTAAATTATTTTCCATAAAGTATAATGAGTTATTGATGTAAAACATTTGCAAGAAATGCAAGAATAGGCCGGGCATGGTGGCTCACACCTATAATCCCAGCACTCTCAGGGGCCGAGGCAGGAGGATTGCTTGAGCCCAGGAATTCAAGACCAGCCTGGGCAACATAAAGAGACCTCATCTCTACGAAAAAATAAAAATAAAAATAACTGGACATGGTGGTGTGTGCCTGTAGTCCCAACTACTGGTGACTGAGGCACAGAATCACCTGAAACCAGGGAGTTGAGGCTGTGGTGAGCTGGGATCCAGCCTAGATGACATACTGAGAAAAAAAAAAAAAAAAAAGGAAAGAAATGCAAGAATAAAGCCTTTATTTCTTCAGAATTCAACCAGTGTATCATCACCATATAAAATCCGTAAATCTTAAACACGTGAGTGTATCAGTGACCTCAAACAACACCTCTCTTTCATTTTTAAAGTGTTTCCTGTATCTTAAATGAGTAGATTTAAAAGATAGCAAAAACATATGTAAAATATTGTTAAGACCAAATGGTTAGATTTGACTGGTTTGCACAAATTTTTAAAAACATAACCATTTACATTATTACTTGGTGTAAATACATCAATATTTAGTAAATTTATATGCATACTTGTATGGAATTCTAATAAAAATAGATTTATTTTAAAATAAAACATAAAAGTTTAAGTATAGGTAGCATAATGAATTCTGTGCTTAATTTATATTTAATATGTGAAATTGTCTTCTCAATTTCTCAACCAACTCATCTTTGACAAGGCCTCCAACAACAATCACTGGGAAGGGAAAAACCTATTCAGTAAATGGTACTGGGATAACTGGCTGACCACATGCAGAAGAATGAAACAGGACCCCCAACTATTACCATACACAAAAATCAACTCCAAATGGAACAGGATGAGGCTGCCCACTCTCGCCCCTCCTGTTCAACATACTGCTGGAAGTCCTTGCTGGAGCAATCAGACAAGAGAAGGAAATCGGGGTATTTAAATAGGAAAAGAAGAAGTCAAGTTACCCCTCTTTGCTGGCAATATGATCCTATACCTCGAAAATCCAAGAGAATCTGCCAAAAACCTCCTTGTACTGATAAAGGACTTCAGCAAAGTCTCACGGTACAAAATAAATGTGCAAAAAGTGGCATTTTTATGCACCAACAACAGGCAGAGAATCAAATAAAAAGCACAACCCCATTCACAACAGCCACAAAAGAAAAAGAAAAGAAATACCTCGGCATCTTCCAACCCAGGGAAGTGAAAAATCTTTACAACGAAAACTACAAAACACAGCTCAATGAAGTCAAAGAAGATACAAACAAATGGAAAAACATTCCATGCTTACGGAATGGAAGAATCAGCATTGTTAAGATGTCCATCCTACCAAAGGCAATCTACAGATTCAACACTACACCCATTAAAATTACCGACATCATTCTTCTCAGACCTGGAAACAACTATACAGAAATTCATATGGAAACATACACGAATACGATCACGAATAGCCAAAACAATCCTTAGCAAAAGAAACAATGTGGCAGGTATCACACTTTTAGACTTTAAATTCTATTGCAAGACAACAATAATCAAATAGCCTGGTATTGGTACAAGAACAGTCACATAGACTAATGGAACAGGATAGAGATTCTGGAAACATATGCTTTTTCTTATGACGGGGGATAGCGCTGACCTCGTGCTCATGTAGCAGGAGGTTCACCGTGAGGCAGAAGGAGAACAGCAGCTTGTCCTTCTCGAATAGTGAGCGGCACACATTGACATAGAGCGAGTAAGTGAAGTGGTCCTTGAGGATCTGGAGCCTGGGGGCAAGAGAAAGTAAATACATAACAATGGATCCGCTCTTAAGGAAACCTTGATAAAGGACTTAGACTTCTAACACACTTTCTGGTCAATTACCTTGAAGCCATCAAGGATCCTCTTGAGCCATGCACCTGTGAGAGCTACACTGGGTGGAAGTACTTCAGCAGAACTGCATTTTACTGTTGACTGGTTTTTTAAAAAACTGAATCTTGGCCAGGTATGGTGGCTCATGCCTGTAATCTCAGCACTTTGGGAGGCCGAGGTGAGAGGATTGCCTGAGCCCAGGGGTTCAAAACCAGTCTGGGCAACTTGAGGAGACCTCATCTCTACAATAAATAAATAAATAAATAAATAATCCCGGCATGGAGGCGTGCACCTGTGGTTCCAGCTACTTGGAAGGCTGATCAGGTCGAAGCTGCGGTGGCCGAGAGCATGCCACTGCACTCCGGCTTGGCTGACAGAGTGAGACTCTGACTCAAAAATAAATAAGTAAAAATTTAAAAAATTAAAAACTGAATTTTCCTTTTGGAAAAAAGTGGATGGCATATTAACCTGTTGGATTAAAAAGTCTGCAGACTTTTTAACTACGAAGCACTCCTGGGGGGTATAAATTGACCTCTTTGTAACATAAATACTTCCAAATGTCTTTATATATTAAACAAACAGACTAAAATTAATAGATTCTTTATGAAATTAAATTTAATACTGTGCTACTCTGATCATAAATCCATAAAAGCTGAAGAAGTCACAAGCTTGATAAACTACATTTTTATTTGCTACAGAGTCAATATATGAAAACACAAATTTCTAACAGCTTTCTAGTAAGTGTTAACATGTGATCTGTATCTGCAATAATTCTTAATGTCAATCTAACACTTTAAGTATTTTAACCTAATTATCACAGAAGAAGATAAATTATCACTGAAATCAAAATTTAAAAAATATTTTTACTATGTAGGTTATACTAGTTATAATAGAAATGACCTAAAACAACTGGCTGAAAACATTTAGTAAGAGCCAATGATTGACATGGATTAATGATCCAAACTTTCTAAGCAGATCAATATATCTGAAGGAAAAATCACCACAGTCTGGTTATGATTAAGTAAAATTATATTGGTGTTCCTGGATGTGTCTAGAAAAAAAAAATCTACCTGTATGATTGGATCTTGGCAATGTCCAGATGAGTATCCCAGGCTGTCAATCATCCTAACTCTATTTGCTTATCCATTTTTCCTTCCTGGCCTGTTTTCTTAACAGTTTAATCCCCTGCCAGCATTCCCACAAAGAGAATTGCAACAAATTGATGCTATCTTATTTCTAGTTAGGAACTCTAAAAAAGGGTTTGGTAGAGAAGGCCTTGACAGTAGTTGCTGAATAATTCTTAGAAGATTTAAAATAAAGATACTATTCCTGTCCCCACTGTTAAGTTAACAGGTGGGCTTTTCATGCATGGCATCTAATTTGTCTCACCTGTAGCAGTACAGTACAATTAATACAGGGTGACCCAGATTTGATCTCTCTAAAATAAAATAAAATAAAATTTTTTGCACTTTAAGACAAATTTCCTCTTGTAGATAGAAAAATTAAAGGAAAAATTACAAGGATCACCATATTAGAAGTTCAAGTTCAAACTTACTAGTGAAATTGGAGATTAAAATATGATCTTTTAATAACCTATTAAGGTGAAAAAGAAGATAAAACTATCATTCTTAATGCTAGTGACACAGTGACATAAGTTCACACATGCTCTTCTGATGAAGTTGTGCATTTGAATTACTTTCCAGGGAAGGAATTCATATCAGAAATCTGAAGAAGTAAACACCTTTCCCTAATTTTGGGACAGCAGCCTAGGAAAATAATCAATGATGCAGACATGTACATTTACTGCAGCATTATTTACAATACAAAAGCTGGAAAAACATTTCAGATTAAGAAAATTAGTACATACATAAAATGGTATACGGTGCAGCCACTAAAAATTGTGTTTCAGAAATTCAGGGGCATCTTTAGATGGTACATAAACAACATTCAATAAATGTTTTAGACATTAAAAAATTATGTTCCTCTGGCTACTTGGAAGGCTGAGGCAGAAGGATCGCTTGGGACCAGCAGGTCGACGCTGGGGTGGCCATGAGCATGACAATGCACTCCAGCCTGGGCAATAGAGTGAGACTCCAAGTTAAAAAAAAAAATTGTGTTTCAGAAGAGTATTTAATAACATGGGAAAATGATTTTGATAGAAGTGAGAAAAAAATTGTGTAATTACATATATACACATATTTGTATAGTGATAGAGTTCAGTTTGGTCCCTATAACAAAACTATATCCTGGCTAGATTTTTTTTTTTTTTGAGTCAGGGTCTTACTCTATTATCCAGGCTGGAGTACGGTGGCACAATCACAGCTCACCACAGCCTCGAACTCCTGGGCTCAAGCAATCCTCCCTATGTGCCACCACACCTAGCTAATGTTTTAATTTTTTGTAGAAACGAGGTCTTGCTATGTTGCCCAGGCTGGTCTTGAAATCCTGGGCTCAAGCAGTCCTCCTGTCTCGGCCTTCCAAAGTATTGGGATTGCAGGTGTGAGCCACTGTGCCCAGCCTAGATTTTAATTTTTGTTTCTGTATTTTTTAGTTACAGTTATTTATTTACTCTGCTACATAAATTCTAATGCGTTAAAAATTATAAATAACATATGATCCAAGTTATTGTGGTAATTTCACAGTATCCATCACAGTAGTCATAACATAATATATTCTTTGTGTCATACTTAAATTATAATTATTATGAATAATAACCATCAGAAGACAAAAAAGAATGAACTACATTTATATTCCTAAGTAAAAGGAAATGGGGAGATCATCTTAGACCAGTATTGAGATTCTAAGATAATTTGGCAGGCTAGTGTTAAGTCACAGCTTTCCATGCTTTCAGTATAGCTATTGTCTATTAACTGGCTAAAGTCCACTTGTTATCAAAGTTTTTATTTTTTCTACTGTTGAAGACACTGGGGTGGCTTCCAGCTTAGGGCTATTGTGAGTTTTTGCTGCCTTAAACATCCCTGTACATGGCTTTTCATGCGGTTATGTCTATACTTGTAATGGTATATCCAGGAATAAAACTGATGACTTCGGGGCATGCTGTGTTCCCTTTAAGTAAGTACTGCCAAATACTATTTTGGATCATCTCTCTTAAAAGAGAGAACCTTTTAATTAGTCCCATTTAATCTTTTTTTTTTTTTTTTTTTTTTGAGTTAGAACCTCGCACCATTGCCCAGGCTGGAGTGCAGTGGCACACTCACGGCCACCCCAGTGTTGACCTGCTGGACTCCGGTAATCCTTCCACCTCAGCCTTCCAACTAGCCAGAACTACAGGCATGCACCACCACGCCCGGCTAATTTTTTATTTATTGTGAAGACGAGGTCTCACCAAGTTGCCGGGGTTAGTCTCAAACCCGCAGGCTCAGGCAGTCCCCTCACCTTGGCCTCCCAAAGTGCTGGGATTACAGGGAATCTTTTTTTTTTTTTTTTTAAGTAAAATAAGAGTTTGTAATTAAGAAGCTAGCTCCCAAATCAGAAATTAAAGAGAGATTGAATCCTCCTAGGAATGATTTACCTGCTAACTGTTGTTAAACATCAAATAACAAGTGGACTTTAGCTAGTTAATGGATCATAGCTATACTGAAAGCATGGAAAGCTGTGACTTAACACTAGCCTGCCAAATTATCTTAGAATCTCAATACTGGTCTAAGATGATCTCCCCATTTCCTTTTACTTAGGAATATAAATATAGTTCATCCTTTTTGTCTTCTGATGTTTATTATTCATAATGATTATAATTTAATTTATAATTTAGTGTTAGGACAAATACAAATCAAAAATAAGGGTTTTAATTCTCCCTGTTGAAAATAAGGAGTTTCCCCCCCTCTTCTTTTTCTTAGGGCACTTAAATTTGTAAGCATCATCTCCTCTCTTTGAAATGTGTATCAATTCTTTGCAAAACTAGTCAGGTTTTGTAAGTTTTGTGACCCAGTAATGTCCTTTTGGAAGGCTCAGGAGCCATTTCTCTGGAACACAAGTAAGCACCAAGGAAGAGAGCACAGTGACCTCTAATCTCCAAACTCCGAGTTCCTGTGGGAGGGCAGATCCCTAACTTCTGGGGGCTCCTTGTGCCAAGCCCCAAATGACTTCTCATCACATAGACATGAAAAGTTTGGTTTTCCTCCAGATATAGCCAATTTGCTGACAAAGATGGTTGCCACAATTGCCAGGTAAAGTCAGGATGAAATGGGCAGGTTCTGCTCCAATTACGTAGGGGGACTACTTTCTGTCTCTGTAATCTCTCTTCTGCTGGATAATCTTGGGGAAGGGATCTTTTCTGTCTCTGCAACCTCTCTTCTGCTCAGATAATCTGGGGAAGATGCCTTTCTTTCTCTGCAATCTCTCTTCTGATCTCATCTGGTGGCAGGGGGCGGGAATTCCTTTCTGTCTCTGCAATTTCTCTTCTGTTTGGATAATCTGGGGGAAATTACTTTCTGTCTCTGCAATCTTTCTTCTGCTCAGATAATCTGGTGGTGGTGAGGGGGGATTCCTTTCTAACTCTGTAATCTGTCTTCTGCTCAGATAATCTGAGGAGGGACTCTTTTCTTTCTCTGCAATCTCTTTTCTGCTTGAATAACCAGGGGAAGATTATTTTCTTTTTCTGCAACCTCTCTTCTGCTCAGATAATCTAGAGTTCATTCCTTTCTGCCTCTGCACTCCCTCTTCTGCTCAGATAACCTGGGGGTGGGGGCGGGATTCCTTCCTGTCTCTGTTATCCCTCTTCTGCTCGGATAATGGAGGGGGGTGGATTCCTTGCTGCCTCCGCAATTTCTCTTCTGATCGGATAATCTGGAGGAGACTCCTTTTTGTCTCTGCCATCTCTGCAGATCCCTGCAACATCCATTGTATTCTGGTTTAATGCTTTTTCCATAGTGAAAGTGTCTTCTTTCTTGACAATCTTTGCGAAGAAAATTTCTCGGTGGGAGAAGACTTCATTTTTAATACACTTCCTTAACAACGGTCACACGATGGAAAACTAACAGCAAAAGTGAACAAAACACTGCCCCAGACAAAACACCGTATGTGAGTTTTACCAACAGGATGCTGAGCACATGATTCCAGACTTGGAGAGCACACACGTGGGGATCCAGAAACAGGGAATTCTGAACCTGTCAAAACCCATCTGCAATGTTGTAGACAGGGCAGCAGTTCTTGGAGGTGGGGAGGGCAGTGATGAGATGGCGACACTTCCAAGATGACATGTTCTGAGTCCTGCTGGAGGGGAGTGCTAGCTACACAGGTCTGCTCACTTACAAAAATTCCCTCAGCAAATTCTGATTTCTGCACATTTATGCATGTACGGTAATAACTTCAATAAAGGTTTAAAAACACATTTTCTCTATTTATTCTTTGGTCCCAGAATTATACTTGTAGTACTACTATAGTCATACATATGATTTTTTTTATTGTTTCTAAATTAAAGGAGTTTAAAAAGAAAAAGCCACATTTTGTTTTCTGGATTTCATTCAAATCTCACATCTGGGTAAAAAAGGATTGATTTTCTTTGCATCTAAGACACTACAGCATAATAATGAAAAAACAGATCCCATGTCTTAGGCGAGTTCTAATTTGATATAACAAGAGAAAAATAAAGGACAATCGTTACTTTTAAAGCACAGAATTTTTCTAATTTTTAAATGTTATATGAAAAATGCATTTTAAATGGTAGACCAAAGAAATTTTCTAGACTCTACCAAATACCTCAATTTTAAACTAGTTAAGAGGCTAATGCTCTGGTGGCTATTGTTTCAATCAAGGTAGAGTTAAGACTTGCAGAGAATGGTGAGGAGCAGTGGCTAATACCTATAATCCCAGCACTTTGCGAGGCTGAGGCAGGAACATGGCGTGAGAGCAGTCTAAGCAACATAATGAGACCTCATCTCTACCAAAAAAAAAAAAAGCCAGGTATGGTGGGATGTGTGCCCATAGTCCTAGCTACTCAGGAGGCTGAGGCAGGAAGATCCCCTGAGCCTAGGAGGCTGAGGCTACCATGAGTTGGGATCGTGCCACTGCACTCCAACCTGACTCAAAAGGAAGGAAGGAAGGAAGGAAGGAAGGAAGGAAGGAAGAAAGGGAGGAAGGGAGGGAGGGAGGGAGGGAGGGGAAGGGAAGGGAAGGGAAGGGAGGAAAAAAGAAAAGAAAAGAAGAAGAAGAAAAGTCCTGCAGAGACAATCAGGGCAGCACTTACTGTGTGGCTGTCACATGATCCACACTACTGGAAGTGCTGGGGCTGTGTAAATGTATATATCAAATCTTTGTCTCACGAAACTGAAAATCGAGTGTGAACACCAGACATGCATGTGCAATGAACTAACTTATTGTGAAAATGGCTAGGAACTGTTCTAAAAAAAGATCACTTAAAATTGTATTCTCTTTATTTCAGTAATCCTTGCTAAACTTGAAAATTTCAGAACTGGAAGAACTAGAGAAATAACCTAACCATTTTCAAATACCATCATATAAAAACAAACTTTAAACTCTATCATTATGCATTTCTTCCCAAGAAATAACCTACTTTTCCTCTCTGTCTCATTGGGAGACATCTGAAATTCATTTTAGTCAAGCCAATTGTCAATTTAATTTCAGTGAGGTTAACATTTTGGATTTCTAAAAGATAATTCTTAATTGTGAATGACAAATATTAAGTTGAGTTTCCTTTGTGGGTTTAAATAGTCAAGAAACTGAAGTACCTAAGCTCATATTGATCAAGAAGTTTACAAATGGCAAAGGTTGCAATTAATTACTTTCTTTGTTCAAAAGTAATCTCACATTAAATGCTATTAAAAATGTTTTAATGCCAAACTAAAAATCATCTCACGTTAAAAAAATCAAATGAAATTTTATTCTCACAAAGATTTACTTTGTTAGGTCTTAATTCTATCACTTATCGCAATAGTCAACAGTAATAGAAGGTATTTTATATAATAACACAAAAGAAGCTCTTACCACAAATAGTCACAACAAGGTTTGCAATTCTGACCTTGGTACTTGATACATTTTATTGTGCATTATAATGTGAATTTGCAGCCTTTCAAGTATAAGTGCATAGAGAACAGGAGTCCTCTCTTGTGAGAGTATTAATGACTCTTTCCATACCTCCAATTTTTAACATATTTTACAAATGATAAACAAAGTAAATGCTGACTCTTTCTAGAACTACATTTTAATCCTGTATCTCTATAAACAGTGTTTCGGCAGACTGAATTTGGACACAGCTGTTCAACTTTCAACCTTCAGCTTACCTCTGGCACCGTGATTAGTCAAGCTCACTTCAGGTGGTGGCCACAGCAATCACACCATTCTGAGACACAAATACGCTCTAATTTTCATGCGTTAATTAATTTAGTGAGAATTTCCTTTACATACCTTTTTGTTAAAATTTCTGATTTCTCTGAATTTTCGATGGACAGGATGAAAAGGTTAATGAACCAGACCAGTGAATACTGGTACATGGGCTCGATGCTGGCCAAGTCAGCAATGGAGAAAAACAGAATGGAGGAATGCACGGCAATGGGCCGGTAGCCCATGCGGGTGGTGTCGATCTTCTTCTCAGTCTCTTCGGCCACTTCCTGTTTCTGAGAAATCTCATTAGCCAGAGCCTTGGAGGAAGATAATATCTTAATAGCAGTTTCATCTTCTAATATATTGCCTTCTGAAGACGAAAGAACTTCCAAAATCTTGTCTTCTATTTCTTTTAACTGCCTGGAATAAAACAGAATTTTCTCAGAAGAAAAAGAAATCATTGAAAATCACCTCACATATACGTTCTTTTGTAAGAGACAAAGAGCTTGTAATCTAAAGAAATGCATCACTTTGTGACAAATATCCATAATGGTGATGTTGTAAAATTAATTTCTTACCTTGCAAAATGTCACAAAGATGGGCCTTTCTGCACCAGTTCCCTTTTTAATGATCATTGATGTGGTAACTAGAGAGAAATATGGCAAGCCAATCTACTCTGCCATCAAGCAACTCAGCTCGGAGCAAATGGAGCTGAGCACTTCATCTATTTTCTGAAATCTTAAACGATGTACACAGCTGGACTGTTTCTACCTGGTATGTGAATGTTATGAGCAGAAAGTAGCATATTCATTGTGTTCCAGCAAAAACAGGTCTCCTCAGTTACATGAGAAATACTTTAACACAAGAGAAGGCTTTTGTGTTAAAATTTTGTTGACTATTTGGAAGTATGCTGCGTTTACTGGTGTCAGGCCTTCCAGTTCTGCCCATTCCTAAGAATTTGCTTGTTAAAGCATGTTCAGTAATGCAATGTTCTAAATTAATCTAGAGGCACGGTAATTCTTTACATTTTCCTCTTAATTTTCCCCCTCAGTGTACCTATTATAACCAACAAAAGAGATCTTAAAATGTACTTTAGTTTGTTCTAGTGGTCTCAACACAAATAAGAACAATCCTGTGTCTTATGACATGCAGAACCTTTTGTTTTCAGCTCCTTGTAAGATCAAGGCCTGCTTCTCTTCTTCAAGGTCCGGCCTTTCTCGCGCCACCACGATTCCCAGGAGCTGATCTTGCATTCCCTCCAAAGTTATCATGAAATTTAACAATGTTACCTATAAATGAAAAGATACACCAAGATCACATCAGTACTTCTATTGAAACAGCTTCTGCTTTATGTGTCAAGTCCTGACCTTAAAATAGGCTCTCTTTATTGTGTAGCAGTAGGTGTGAAGGTAGAATTTGTTGAGACTCTGATTAAAGACATAGGCAAGCATGATTGTGGGATTAAAAAACCACTAGAGTTTCTCATGGTCAGAAATTCGAGACCTCCAGGGGTTTGTTTGGTGATTGATTTATTCTTATGTAAAACTGGTCTGACTTCTGACAACTCTTTAACACCAAAATCCATTAGGATCAGGATGGAAGTTACCTTTCATATTAGTTGGACTAGCTGATTTACATTTTAAGGATCCTAGTATTGTCAAAAGTACAGGAAATCTTACAAATCGAGATGAGAGGAGGAACACTGTAATTACTTGTCATGAGTAATGTATTTTTACAACATGATAACCAGTTACTCTTGTGAACTGAGGAATTTACATTTTAATGGTATCCCCAGGATGCTGCCTGCAACACCTGCTTCCTCCAGGTAACTAAACACTCCCCCAGATGATCCCTCCTTGCCTACTTTCCTGGATCTTTCCTACAAACATGAAAATATGCTCAGGTTTCTCTTTTTAAAAAATCCAAACAGCAAATAAATCCCTCTATTGCTGACAGTCCCTTCCAGCTATAGAACTCTCTCTTCGTGCCAACACCACTACACGTATTGGAAATGTTGCTTATGTAGTATATACGTTCTCCTTCTCCACCCCATTTCATGACACAGCTCTCGGCAGCCTGCACACCCATCCATGCACAGCATAAGCCACAGAAATTTCTGGCTCTGGTCCCCAGAGAGCCCAGAGCCAATAAACACTGACTTGACCTTGGTATCCTCTGAAATTTCTACCTGTTTGTTTTTCATATGTTTAGCAGTCGGCCTGTCCTACTGTCTTGAAGTGAGGATGCACTTGTGTCTTCTCTCTCTCTCTCTCTCTCTCTCTCTCTCTCTCGCAGTCAGACGGCTCTTTCTTCTCACTGTTTCATCAACTTTCACTTTTTCTGTTTGAGTTTTATGGTCACATGACAATTGTGTATGTCATGCCCACATCTTAAGCCCCGTCTCCCACCCGTCCTTCCTTTCGCCTTCCATTTGGACTGTGGAACCTTCCACAGGCCTCTAGAACATGCCTCTGTGTACCAATGCCTACCCTGCATGGATGCCCTTCTCTCGTTCTCCAGCTGGCAAGCCCTGCTCAGTGGCCAGTGTGCGGATCACGTCCCAGCTCCCCGTGTCACTCTCCCAGTCCCCTACCCAAGCACTTTCTGTCCCTTCTCACAGGGGCCCTGCCTCCCGCAGTACACTGTACACCACATGTGATCATTGGTTCACTCATCCCTCTCCCAGATCAGAAGGAAAATCACTCAACATGGGGGTCATCCCATGACTTCCTGACTCTACTGTCTGCACAGAGCAATGCTCCCCACGAACCTACCAAATGTACAGCCAGGATGTCAGTGCTACCTGTTCATGGAGTTGCTTTCTGTTTTTAAAATTTCAGGCATTTGGTGAAGACTGCCCAAGGTATTTCCTATAAAATAGTAACTCCTAGAAATCAGACTCTATACTACAAAGAGTAAGATACAGTCTGGTCCTGCCCTGAAGGAGAGGTGGCTTGGTTGGGCAGACAGGAGAGCCAGTCGTGTCCAAGGCACACATCTCTGAGTGTGGTGAATGGCAATGTTCAGCAGCACTGAGGAAGGCATCTTCCTCAACCTGGAAGGCGAGGCGGTGGCCCTCAAAATGGACCCTAAAGCTAAAACTTACAGGGCGACCGACAGTCTGCCAAGAAGATGGTACCATCACGGCCCAGAAGTCTTGACCACTGGTTGGAATATCCAGTCTTGACCACTGGTTGGAATATCCCACAGAATTTGAAAGCCAGTAGTGTCTGGGTCCCTCTCTGGTGAGTGTAGTTTAATTGGTCGGGGGTAAGGCTCGGTCTTGGGGGTTTGAAGTGTTCCCAGGTAGTGGCATGTATGGCCAGGACTGAGAATGGTGGCTCCTAGAAGAGGAACAGCATGGGCAAAGGCACAGAAGCAGAGGGGGCAGCGTGCTGGAGGAATCAGGCAAGTCACAGTTCATCCCTGGGAGCTGTAGGGGTACCCAGGAAGGCTTCCCAGGGATCGTGGCTCATCAAGACAGACATCTCCCACCACGTGCATCTGAGAACCCAAAGTGTTCAGCTACCAGTGCTGGAAAGGCTGGCTTCCTCCCCTTGAAACACTCCCACAAGTCCTCTGTGGAGACCTGGTGTTTGCCTAGGTTCTGCCCTGTCCCCAGCGAAAGGAGGCAACACCACTGAACTCTACATGTTAGTGACAATTTGATCCCAAAGTTTTTATGAAATATATTTATTTTATATCACAGCCTGGCTAAATTGCAGCAGCTAAAAACTTGCCACATTGACATAGTCAAATCTGAGGTTTTAAAAAATAATTCGAATTTTAAACAAGAGAATTTTTAGAGCAGAGCATGGAGCAGGCTCATCTTTCAGGCAGCATGTCAGAGGGATTTACTGGCACAGTACCAGCACCACACTTGTCTTGCTGCATTCCTCCCGGGCTCTGCTGTCTGTGACCTGCCCTGTGTGTGCTAGAAAAAGGAACAACCCAGGGCAGGCTGTGCCCACGCTAGGCCAGGTTCAGCCCTCTTCAATCCTACCTTTGTGGACAAACTGCACAACCATGGACACAGCCACCATGCTCCCCCCTAATATTTCTCCAGTGGTGGTAGGGTAAGACAAGGAAGGGTCCAAGTGGTGTTTCCATCTTGGTGTGTCATGAGCACCTCTGGTGGTTTTGCCTGATTTGTAGACTATTTGTGTTGCCAGATGCAAAGGTTCTTCTTTCTCACAAACTGAAACAGGCAGTGCTGGAGCTGCTATTCTCTACCACTGCCCATTGTCTTTTCATCTGTATAATCTAACTGCTGGGTGGGAGATACCAGTCCCTTTCCTCATAAGACAATCTTTCCTAGGTAGGAACAGAGTAACTTGGTTTGTGTAAGAAAATGTTCTACCCATGGTCAATAGGTATAAAACAGCCTTTTGCAAGTTCCCTAGGACAAGGAATCCCTCCTTCCACCCAGCCTAGGCTCCTCTTCCACAGTGGGTATCATCTGGGATAAACTTTCCCCCACATGCCTCACAGCAGACCCTGGATATCACTAAGTACAGACTACCTGGACATGATCATAAATTTAGAGGAGATAATAAGCAAGTCTTGAATTCGAGCAATTTGGAAATCTCATTAAATGTCACGCAATTCCACTATTTTGGCATTTGTTCTCAGGAAAACTATAATTAGAGCTTTCAAGAGATTTTCCCTACTGGCATGAGACAGCAAGCACACAGGTCACATGTGCTTAATCTAAAAACTGTGGGCACAGTGTCAGCAAAATGCATGTTTTACAGCTTTTATGTCATGGTGTTCAGATATGAGGAGGTATTCATTCATATTCCATCAAGGCTGGAGCTTTGGAAATCAAGATTTTGCAAATCTAGACATTTGTTCATAAATAAACATATAAGATCATAAAACATGGCTTCATAGTTTTATTTTCATTTAGACTCAGAAGGATCATACCAGCATGACACCATCCCTTGGGTGCTTTTGAAAGCAAAAGGTATGTAAAAGAGTCTAAAAGGAGATCCAGAGGAAGTGGTCTAAATTGTAAATGAAAGCGAGTAACAGCCTCACCACATTTTCTAATCCCTGTTTAATCAATCCCAGCAATTAAAAATAATGAAGCAAGAAGACACCCTAGGGATCTCAGGATTTTGATACTGAATTATATATCAGACCCCCACCCCCACAGTTTTATGACTCCTATTCCCGTTATTAGTGAGCTAGGAATTGTTTATGTTATGTGATAGTCGCACATATCTTACCAAAAAGTAAAAAAGGTTTCCCATGCCATTTAATAAAAAAACATTTTTTTCTAACATACCTATGGGATTTTATCACTTCCTTCTATGCTTCATTCTTTTCTACTTACATTAAAAAGTGAAATGAATAATTGACATTCATATAACACTGTCCACTGGGCATGATTCTAAGCATTTTACACAGATTAACTTATTTAGTCTTCACATCGCTCTATGAGACAGAGACTTTTATTACTCCCATTTGATAGATGAGGTCCAGAGAGGCTAAATGACATGTCTCAGATCACACACCTGGCAAGCAACAGAGCTGAGATATGAACCAAGGTAGTGGGACCCTAATATATGCCCTGAACTACTCCTGGGTATTTCCTCTTCTAATAGGTAAGTGAATAAGAGATAGATTTTAGGTGTTTAAACAACATATTGCATTTTAATTAACTGAAAATTATGGCTAGGAATTTCCATATTTTAACATTTCTGTTTTAAAAATTAAGTTCAAGGGTCATCCTATTTCCCCCCAGTCTTCCCCCAAATGTCAATCTAAGTGTGTCCTCAATTTGGAGCCACCAGGACACACAATGGCTCCTCTGTTTTCCTGGTCACACAACACGGTCACTTAGCACAGATGAGATTTACAATGTGAACCTCTGCAAAGAAGGGATCATGGTTATTCATCTTGTAGGGAATGAATTACACCATCCTAACCCTTTCTCTGCCTCTGCAAAAAGACACCCATGCTAATTTAAACATTTCTAATAAAGGAAGCCTCTGAACTCACTGGCCGGCTCTTGTCTCTCTATGTAACTTCCCAAATCTAAGAGTTTCTCCACAACTTTTCCTGCCTGCAGCCTTCACGCATTCACGCAGCACCCTTATCTACTGCACACCACCCAGGACTAAGGATTAGAACAATAACGGACAAGGTGTCGGTCCTAAACCCAGTCGCTCCACTGCCAGCAACATTGCAAGTCATGTCAGTCCTTGACTACAATTGTAAGCTAACTTTACTCTTTAAAGGAACTTATAGTATTTTAAAAGAACAGTGATTGAAATCAGTTCTTTTAAGTAATTACATAAAATCAGATAGCAGCAACCTTAGTCTGAGAAGAAAGAATGGTGGTCTGTTTCTGAATTTCAATTCCAATAATCAGCATATTATCATTTACATGAATAGATGTCATCTGTTTCCAACAATGAAAATCTAAGGATAATATCAACTGCAGAAATTAGATTCTGGTGGTCTTTTTTCAGCACACTGAAGGCTCCTTTATTACCTACATGCACAGAGAAAAGCAGCATTTGGAAGTTATTAGAGCAACTTCAGGAAGCACTAAAAAAGGACAAAATCTACCTTTCCTAGGAAGACCTGTCCTATGGCTCAGAGGAAGACATGGTCACTAGCCCCCAGTAGATACTGGCCTTCACCGACGTCTCAGGCAGGTAGTGGGGGTTCCGCAACTTGGTGGTAATATAGAAACGGAAGTCAGGTGCATACTCCACTGTGGTGTCGCCCAGCCGGATACAGATGCTCCCACCCTGCTTGAAGGTCTGCTTGAGCAGGAGGGGCTCCAGGATCGGATCGAGCTCTTCTCCTACATTTTCTAGCAACACTGGAGTAAAATCAGAAAAAGACTGCATGTTATTTTAAGTATTTACAGTGAATATTCAAGTGTCCAAGTTCCTTCGGTCTCATAGATGGCTTCCATGCCTAGTTATCTACAAAATTATCCTTATCTTCCCTAGTGTCCTAAGAACAGTTGCATTCCATAGGGAGGGCTTCACTGTGGGTCTACCTGTCACCCTCCTGCTTCTGTACCTGAGCAACAACCTGCAGGCTCCCCGCCTGGCCTGGGGTCACTATGTGGCCAGTCGTGTACTATGGAAGTCAAGTCTACCCACCTGAGACACCAGAGACAAGCCATGTCTGGCTTTACTTATCTAAATGGTTAATTTTTTTTTTTTTGAGTTGGAGGCTCAATCTGTCACCCAGACTGGAGTGCAGTGACACACTCATGGCCACCACAGCCTCAACCTGCTGGGCTCAGGTGATCCTTCCGCCTCAGTCTTCCAGGTAGCTGGAACCACAGGTGCGTGCCACCATGCCCAGCTAATTTTTTGATTTACTGTAGAGACAAGCCTTGCCAACTTGCC
>CAUYQG010183376.1:0-10551 GCA_963574415.1 Tarsius wallacei
GATGGAGAGAGAGAATAATTAGGCAATGGAAATAATTCCACAGATAATTCAGTTATTGAAGTTATTCTACAGAAAATTTGAAATTAATGATCAATATTCCAGCAAATAGGAAAAAAGCATAAAAATTTATCAAAGGATAAAATTCCTTATCCACATGCAGAGGAATGAAATTAGATCTTTAGGTTATGCTGAATGCAAAACTCAATTAAAAATGGATAAAAAGCCAGGCTCGGTGGCTCAGCCTGAAATCCCGCGCCTTTGGGAGGCTGAGGTGAGTGGATTGCCTGAGCCCGCGGGTTCGAGACCCACCTGGGCAAGCAAGACCTCATCTCTACAATAAATCAAAAAAATCAGCCGGGCGTGGTAGTGCACGCCTGTAGTTCCAGCTACTTGGAAGGCTGAGCGGAAGGATCGCCGGAGCCCAGCAGGTCGAGGCTGCGGTGGCCGGGAGCGGCCACTGCACTCCAGTCTGGGTGACAGAGGGAGACTCCAACTCAAAAAAAAAAAAAAAAAAAATGGATAAGAGACTTAATTGTAAGACCTGAGGCTGTAAAATTCTAGAAGAAAATCCAGGGGAAAAAAGCTCCATGACACTGGCCTGAACCATGTTTTTGTTGAATGCGAGTCCAAATCACAGGTGACAAAAGCCAAAATAGACAAATTGAATTATATAAAATTATAAAGCTCTGTACAGCAAAGGAAACAGTCCACAGAGTGAAGCGACAATCTATAGAATGAGAGAAAAATATCTGCAAGTCATACATCTGATAGGAGGCTGATATCAAAAATACACAATGAATTCAAACAACTCAACAGCAAGAAAATAAATAATCCGATTAAAAAATAGACAGAAACCTGAATAGATTTGCTAAAAAAATTTTACAAACTAAAGACCGACAGGTACACTATATGAAAAGATGCTCAACGTCACTCATCATTAGGAAGATGCAAATTAGAACCACACCTGTTAAAATGGCTATTATTAAAAATTAAAAACAAAGATAACAAGTGTTGGCAAGGATGTGGAGAAAAGAAAACCCTCGCACACTGTTGGTGGAGATGTAAATTAGCATAGCCATTATGGAAAACAGTGTGGAAGTCCCTCAAAAAATTAAACATAGAGCTTCATATGATCTGGCAATTCCTAGTACTGGACATGTAGCCAAGGGAATGGAATCAGTATCTTGATGAGATGTCTGCACTCCCATGCTCATTGTAGCGTCATTCAAGATAGCCAACATATAGAATTAACCTAAATGGCCATCAGAGGGTGAATAGATAAAGAAAGTATGGTATATATGCATAATGGAATACTATTCAGCCTTAACAATGAAGAAAATCTTGTCCTTTGCTGCAGTATGGATGAAACTGGAAGGCATTTTGCTTAGTAAAATGAGCCAAGCCCAGCAAGACAAATACTACCTGATGTCATTTTGACGGGGAATCTAAAAAATGGTGAACCCATAGAAGCCAAGAGTAGAATGATGTTACCAGGGGCCAAGGGCGGGGGGAAAGGTGAGATTGGAAAGATGTTGGTTCAAAGGATCCAGTTTCAATGAGGAAGAATACGTTCAAGAGATCTATTGTACAACGTGGTGACTATAGTTAATAAGGGCGTATTATACACTTGAAAATTGCTAAGAGAGTAGATTTTTTTTTTCTCTCATCAACCCATCAGCTAATATGTATATTGTTTTTTTCTCATCTTTTACAAAAACAAGAAGCATCCTAATCACTTTTACCTCCTGCTCCTGCTTTATTCTCCCTGTTACAGTAGATCATCTCAATAAAAATTTTAATCTCCAGTTCTTTCACTAACATTCTCTTAAACTTAACCACAGCATTTAAGATTTTGCCTAGTACTCCACAGAGTGTTTTTGTCAAGAAGAGAGTAGATTTTAAGTGTTCTCACCACAAATAAATGATAGAAAAGCTAGGAAATGCATATGTTAATTGGCTTGAATTAACCATTCTAAAACATATACATATTTCAAATCATCAAAAAATTTTTAAAAAGATAAGAATGCTTAAAATAGTTCAAATGAAAAGAAAATACGTGTTGAGACCTAATATTTTCCATTTTTTCATGCTAAGGGATGTTAGCTAGTTTCCACTCTTTCTTCAATTCTTCCCTTTTTGATTTCTTCCACCCTCTCACCTTCAGTCTTCAAAAATAGTTATCGTTTTATACTGTCATGGATAGCACACAAGACACCTGTAGTTTAAAAATTCCATTTGCTGAATCAAAGACATAAAAGTGATTTCAAGAAAAGGAGGCAACATAGTTAATGGAAAGAATACAGGTTTTAAAATCTGGCATCTACGTTCGACCTCTGTCCCAGCCACCGACAAGTCTGTGTGAACATGCACATGTGATTTAACTGTTCTGAATCTCAGTTTTCTCTTCCATAATAGACCAGTGCTTACCTTCAGGATGTGTTTGAAGCAATGAATGAGATGTTTTATGTAGGTAGAGTACTTAGCACATAAAAGGCAGCAGTACAAGTTGGTAACTCCTCTGTCATTTGCTGTTAGCCATGGAGAGAAGCCCACATGCAAAACGGCTCCTCATGAATTTCAGAATGGGATATCATCCATGCATTTACCATCCTTTGATATTCTCAACCAAGATAAAAACAATACACAATTTAAGTTTTCTTTCTACCTTTCAAAACAGAGAATACCTTGGTGCAATGGCTCACACCTGTAATCCCAGCACTTTGGGAGGTCGACATGGAAGGATAGCTTGAGCCCAGGAGTTTGAGACCAGCCCAGACAATATGGAGAGACTTTGTCTCTATCAAAAAAAAAAAATTAACTGGGTGTAGTGGCACAAGCCTGTAGTCCCAGCTACTCAGGAGACTGAGGCGAGAGGATCCCCTGAGCTTAGGAGGTTGAGGCTGTGGTGAGCCGTGATTTTACCTCTATTCTCCAGACTGGGCGATAGAGTGAGTCTTCAACTCAAAAATAAAAAAATAAAAAAAGAAGCAAAGAATATTAATAACTATTATAAATGTCCACACAATATGGATTAGTAAAAAGTACTGCTTCTTAAATCCCTAGGGGAAAAAAATGAGGGTTGCAATTATCTAGGACAAAGCTCATGACAGCATATTAAGGCTTTGATTGTGACACGGTGTTATGCATGCCCTGGCTTGCCTTCCAACAATCAATGCTATTAAATCACTTGTTTCCCTGACACATCTAACGAAGTCATGTTCACGATCAACCGAACCACCGAATGAAGAATAGTACATATTTTGACAGGAGAGCTGTTTGTATAAACTGAAACTTGCAGCAAATATATAATTGCATAAAACACTTATTATGCTTTCAGTGTGACAATCCTTGGCTTGAATATTTTTATGCAGATTTAGTCATTTTAAGATAGTCTGTTTTGGGTACTATGAAACAAAAGATTATTTTTAAGCAAAATCCATGTCAAGCAATTGGAGTAGTGAACAATTACAAACACGGCAAACTCTGAACTGTATACTTTATCTGGAAATCTTTAAATTCTGCAGAAATCACACATTTCTAGTTAAATGTTATGTATCATTGAAATTGATTCTAGTTATGAGCACAGGAAAACAAACAAGAAAGAAACTGAGTTAACAGAGGTCATCCATGAATGATATTTTCTTGGAATGTTAATAATAAACCCCAGTTTAGCTTCTAGCTAATTCTTTAATTGTTCAACTAGTGGCTGAATAATCACTCCTATGTTCAGAGACATTTTAATGTGAGGTCATGACATCTGCATTTACTGTTAAAAATGACCTCCGGGCCCAATGGTATTAGGTCTCAGCACTAATTAGAAAAGAGACTTACATCACTCTCATGACCTTCTCGAAGGTTGTATGTGAGGTCATGCTGAATGTCTTCCACGAATTTATGAGCATATTCTGGGTAGAGGTCTAGCACTTCAAAGAGTCCTTTGAGGATGATGCACTGGAGGTCACAGTAGGTCAAAGCCTTCACATCTGCATTGGTCTTGATCACTTGGTCCTTGATGGATAGATTTGCTCCAATTAAATCTCCTTTCCCTAGAAACAAGAAAGGGGGGGGAGGGAGAGAGGAGAGAGAGACGACAGAGAGAGAAAGAGAGGAGAGAGAGAGAGAGAGAGAGAGAGAGAGAGAGAGAGAGAGGAGGGAGGGAGGGAAGGAGAGAGAGGGAAATCCTTTAAAAAAGCAAGCTTAGAACTGATAACATCATTGAGTTAGAGGTTTAACTTCTCTGAAATCACACTGGAAAGAGAACCTTTTTTCTGGGGCAGGGTTTTTTTTTTTTTAACTTTGGCACATAAGAGTATCATGCCTGACCTTTAATTTTATTATTATTATTATTTGAAAGCAAGATTTATTGAGAGGAAAAAAAGTTCCAACAGTGGGAGGGGACCCGAGGGGGTTGCCAATTATTGGTTTTTAAATGGCCACTTTGCTCCATTTCATAAGGAACCAACAACCAACAACTGAACAGTAACAACAACAAACACCAAGCAAACCATACTTTTGGAATGTTATTAGAACAAATGGTTCTACCTCCCATTCAATAATTTTTTAACTTCTAAATTTTTATTTTTGTGGTGCCAGTATTTGTGGAGATGATGTCTCTGGTATTTAGCAGACTTCAATAAAAGTCTGTTCTATTGAATTTGACAGTAAAAGGAAACGTGTCGAATTAACATGAATACCTGAGCTATTCATAAATATTTATGGTAGATCAAACAAACTGAGGGTTTTAAAATTATTGGATTACATCTAGGTATTACCTTCAAGTTGATACTGGATTTAAACCTTGAAATTGAGCCTATTTTGGCAGAAGAAAAAAATCAGATTAAAATCTATATTTACATGTACACCAGAGTATGGGAAAATTCAAGTTTGGTTTATTGTTTTTACCACTATTGTTTAACTAGGATATTTTGTTTCCTGTATATTTTGTTAGAAATCTAACTTGTTGCTCAAAAGTAAAAGTTGGTATCGATGCAGGATGTAAGCATAGCCAAAATATCTTAAATACAGTAAATTTTCAAATTTTGAACATTTGAGGAGAATTTATCATGATACAGTGTTTTGTAAACAAGCATTCACATTCTCTGTTAAGCCACTAATATCTGCAATAACTTCAGGGTCATTATACTTTCAGACATTGGGTTGCCATGGTATAGCTATTTCAGTCACAATGACACTAGCTATAAAAGTAGAACCAACATCTTGCCAGACTTGGTATTCTAGAAAGATTTCCAGTTTATTTATTCATTCAATGAATATTTATGGAGCACTGGCCATGTGTGCTGGACCTTGTGTGAGCCCTAGCAAGCAGGTACTGGTGAATACCAGCATGGTTCTCACCCTCACTAATTTTACAGTCTTGTGAATTTCTTACTGTCCAGATTTAAAACCCTGAGTTTAGTTTTATATAACTGTGGGTCTCAGTATTATTATTTCTAAAAGAAGACAAAGATTTCTTTAATCCCTTATGGCATCTGTTTTTCAAAATTGTACTACTGATCTCTTATCTCACTAATCAGGGATTCTTTCATTGAAAAACAAAAGGTGACAGGATGCATTTGCAAATGGGTTAGGGCTCTAACTTAAGCTTAATTCTAATTAGACAGACCAATATTCTTCAAAGGGTGCATTTGTCAGTGACTTGTCATTTTCCTTTAAAGCAACAATGGAGAACCTGGTGGGGAAAACACAATTACCTGCACACTAAGCGAAGGTGTACAAGGCAAACAAATACTAGCCCCATAACAAATGCCTAGCTCTATGGCAACTGCCTCCCCGGCATCAGAGGAAGACGTCTTCACGTTGTGATTGGCCAACAAAGTTGCTTGAATAAATTTATGGTTTGGCAGCTATTTGGTGGCACTTTTTTCTCATAACAACATTCTTTTGTCCAGCAGCAATCTGCACATGTATAAAAATCTGCAGATCAAATATGATGCCCTGTGCCTGCTAAGTTGACCAAAGACAGTAATTGATTTGAATTGGCCCTGTAAGACAATATTACCACAGGAAAAGCGAAATAATCAGAATCCATTGAAATCATGTTATATGTACATGCACAGAAAGGAAATATGAATAATTTATTATTTTTATCTGGGCTGAGTCCCTATGTTACATACCAGTGCTCAGAATGGCCATGTGTAATTTGCACTTTTGATATATATATACCATCGAAGCAAAGATGTGAAAATGCTAATCAGGAAAATTATAATTTAAGGAGAGATTTGGGGCCAGGAGAAAAGGTGATGAATTATATCTTTTACCTGTAAGTAGGTCTTTTTTTTAATAATAAGAAAATCCCATTGAATCATGCTTGACAAGGAATGGCAGTTGCATAGAAGCCACTAAATTTGCACCCACTATGCTCTATTGTCATGGGTGATGCCGTCGTATTCCCTTCCTAAAACTGTTGCTAGTTATCACATCTTAAAATGCACCACAATTTGGACAAATCTACATTTTTATCTGTTTAAAATGATGCATTATTTATTTTATTTTGATTTTAAAGATGTGAGTGCAATTTATTTTTTTTAATACTCTGGTTTCTCTTCAGATCACATAAATCTTTCGCCTTTTAAAATGCTGCATTATTTTTGCTTGTATGACTGTCAGACCATAAGGATCTGAAAAAATGTCTAGATGCCCTCCTAAAGGCTGGCTATGCCATCAGGCAGGCTATAAAATTTGTGGTGGTATGAAGGAGGCCTGCTGAAGAAATTTAATGATTAAAGTTAAGTTTTTGAACCAAATTATGAATAATTGTCAATTCTAATTTAGAATCGCAAAATGGTAGGATGGTTGGCTTTTAACTTCACGAAGTATAGAAGAGGCCAAGAAGAGTGTTAAATTCTCCTCTTAAGGAAAACATACACAACACACACACAAACACACACACACACACACAGCGCCTCACTCTAACATTGATAAAGACCTGGCCAAGTTGATAGTAAACTCTTTTAGTTGCGATTCCATGCCTTTCTGTTAAGGAGAAGAACATAAGAAAGTGAATCAAGAACTGAGTAGAAAGTCTCAAAGGCAAGCCCAGTTTTTCCTCTTTAAACAAGTCAACAGAAAGCACTGAAAAGCATGCAAGTCTTTCCCACACTTGCCTTCATCTTTTCACCTACAGTTGGGAATCGTCACAACTATCTTAGCCCGTTCAGGCTGCTATAGCCAAATGCTATGAACCGCGTAGCTTCTAAGCAACACAAATGTATTCTTGAAGTTCTGGGGGCTGGTGTGTGATGAGAGCCCACTTTTTGACTCATAGATGGCACCTCACTGTGTCCTCCCATAGAGGAAAGGGCAGGGCAACTCTCTGGAGTCTCGCTTATAAACACACAAACTAATCCCCTCTATGAGGACTTTCTCTTGTGAGCTAATCACCGCTCAAAGACCCCATCTCCTAACACCAACACTCTGGGGACTGAGTTTTGACATATGAATTTTGGGAAGACACAGACATTCAGATCATAACACAGAACAAACTAATAAGATTGCAAGATTTAAACTGGATAATGAATATAAAGCACCCAGTTCATAGTAAGGATTCAATATAAAGTTTCTTTTGTCTTCCAAAATACAATCTATCTCGGAGGCTATTAGCTAGAATCCAGTGATAGCAGGCCTACCTGCATGATTATAGAATAATAGTTTATTATTGTTTTTTATTTTTATTTTTTTATGTATAAATTTAAGTGGTATAAGTTCAGTTTTGCTACATGAGTATGATGGTTAGTGGTGAAGTCTGGACCTTTAGTGAATCCATCACTCAAATAACCCTACATTGTGCCCAAAGACATTTCTCATCCCTTACCCACCTCCGACCATTCTGAGTCTCCATCGTCTATGATTCCATACTCTCTGTCCATGTATACACATTATTTACCTCCCACTTAATAAGTGAGAACATGCAGGATTTGACTTTCTTTTTTTGAGTTGTTTCACTTAAGATAATGCCCTCCAGTTCCATCCATGATGCTGGAAAAGACATGATTTCATTCTTCTTTATGGCTGAATAGTATTCCATTGTGTGTATATATGCATGTACATATAAATATATATAAATGTATGTATGTATCTATATATGAATGGATAAATATCACATTTTCTTTATCCACTCCCCATCGATGGGCACTTGGGTTGATTCTGTATCTTTGCTCTTGTGAATAGTCCTACGATAAACATGGAAGAGTAACTTGTCTTTTAAAAATAGAATAATAGGTATTGTTTGGACACGAAAGGAGCACTGAATACAGAGTCCAAAGGCTTGGGTTAGCTTTGACTTTGGGAAAGCAGAGAAGATACCTTCACTAGCTGTCTCTCTTTGTGGCAAAAGCTTAAATGAGTCCTCATGTGTGAAAATACTTTTCAAGGAGTTAACAAATATGTTTCTGTAAAAATTAAAAATAAAAGGCAAGTACTGAATTAGCTCCTTTTTACTAGCACAAATTCTAAACCTGAGCGTATTCTACTGGTGTTCAAAATGCATCCTGACCTCTGCCTGTCACCATCACTACAATGACCTTGGCTGGCCTAGGCTCCCCTTGTAGACTTCACTTGAGTTTACTCTTCACGAAGGCAAGGATTTGGCCATTCTTTTTTCTGCTTCATCCTCAGCATTTACACCAGTGTCCAAGTTATTAATAGACTCTCAGTGAATGTTAGGGGAACAAACAAACAAAAACGAGCGTGCTTGATGAAGGGTCCATGGGAAATTGCGAATAGGAGTTTTTCTACATTAACCTGACATGCCAATTTTTTGGTCAGCTGTCCTTTGTAGTTCAGTGAAAACCAATTATGTCATAATATTTAGAGTCAACTTTGTGGCACAGAATTTTCACAAACTGTCTCATGCATTTTCCTGGAGGAAATAAAAAGGGCCGAGAGTCACCCTGACAGTGTTATGTAGTTTGCCGTGAGAGCTCATTTGGCGTCACAGATTTGTGAAGACAGCTACTTCTGCTCTCTTTCTAGCACAGACAAAACTTGATTTTTGTGGTCTCCAAATTAACTTTCCCAAAAGAAAGGCCCTTTTACAACTCAGCAGCTGTTTCATCAGGAGGCAGCATACACCATGATTCATAATTTGGCTTTAGGGAGAAACAAACAAACAAATAAACAACCCCTCCCCCAAAGCCGAATTCATTTTCTTACTAAGCGATTTGGACATTTAATTTACTTAAGGGACTATTTATTCATTTATATAATGTGGATAATATTTACATCCTTAGTTTTTTTATTTTTTTATTTTTTTAGAGTTAGGATCTCACTCTGTTGCCCAGGTTAGAGTGCAGTGGCATAATCACAGTTCACCACAGCCTCAGCCTCCTGGAGTCAGGCCATCCTTTTGCCTCAGCCTCCCGAGCTGCCGGGGACTACAGGCACATGCCACCATGCCTGTCTAATATTTTGATTTTCTGTAGAGACGAGGTACCACTATGTTGCCCAGGCTGGTCTCGAGTGACCCTCCTGCTTCAGCCTCCCAAAGCGCTGGGATTACAGGCACGAGCCACCGCCCCTGGCACGGATTTTTTAAAATAAGGATAAATAATACGTTGATGTAACACAAGCAAACTAAACCCACATGACGACTAATCCCAAGTTCACAGAGTCCTCTGTAATTGTCCTACCATCAATGGCAGGATTTCCCCCCATTGATCTTCTTCATTTATGCTCCAGGGTCAAGTTTCCCAGAAGTTTTCTTTCAAGCCAGACCTACCAAGGATAGCCAGCACCGTGCTGTCTTTCAGAACCTCCATGGAGCCCGAGCACACAAAGTAGATGGCTTGCAAAGCATCCCCTTGGCGCAGCAGATATTCCCCCGGAGCACAGAAAGAGGTTTTGATGTGTAGAGACAGAGACCTGAGGCAGCCCCGGCTGGCACATTCAAAGAGGGACAGCTGTAAGATCTCCTTGTTCAAGTGCATGGTGATGTCGGAGCGCAGTTCGTCTGGAAAGTCTTTCAAAAGCTGTCAGAGAAGATGAAGGAGGAAATCAAATTGGCATTAAGTGTAGTCTCACTGATAGACGGCAAGACGGCGGTGATGTTCTTCCTATGGTCCCCTACTGTTTGGACAGAAGAGGGAATCTGTGTACATATAATCCTGGAGAGATTTTTTTAGGGACTGTGATCTCAGCTGTGTGCTACTGAATAATCAGCCGATAATACGTCTGGAGAAATAGAACACATTAATAACAGTCTCTAGCAAGAAAGCATGCAACTAGTTGTGACTTGCTTCTCACAAAGCCATCTTTCTAGTCAGGGTCTGTCTAGAATTTGCACCCATGGGTGTCTCCTCTGTTGTCACGGTCATGTTGGTTGCTGGTTTGGTCAGTGGGTTGACAGAATGGTTGGTTTATTTGCTTAATACTTTTCTGTTTTGTTACAGGGGTGGTCTGGTATGTTTCTGGAAGTCCACAGACAGGAACTTTGATGGAAATTATTTTTTACTCTATTGACTTTAAAGGCAAATATTAGCTCGATTAATATAATTATCCAAGATGACACCATTAGATTGTCGTGAGAATTGGTTC
>CAUYQG010183378.1:0-28064 GCA_963574415.1 Tarsius wallacei
TTTTTTTTTTTTTTTTGAGTTGGAGTCTCACTCTGTCACCCAGACTGGAGTGCAGTGGCCACTCCCGGCCACCGCAGCCTCAACCTGCTGGGCTCCGGTGATCCTTCCGCCTCAGCCTTCCAAGTAGCTGGAACTACAGGCACGCGCTACCACGCCCGGCTAATTTTTTGATTTATTGTAGAGACGAGGTCTCGCCAAGTTGCCCAGGCGGGTCTCAAACCTGCAGGCTCAGGCAATCCACGCACCTCAGCCTCCCAAGGTGCGGGATTACAGGCTGAACAACCGAGCCTGGCTGAGTATAAGGCTTTTAATGAAAATGAACAAATATAACACTAGAAAACAATGTGGTTTCCCAGTCTGTGGACTCCTAGCACTTTCTGTTATTCCTCAATCTTTCTCCCCTGCCTTTATGAATACAATGTTACAAGCTGACCCTAAAATACTTCTAATCTGCCCTCTATGGAATGTTGCCAAGTAGCCCCTTGTGGTCTATTTTTAAGCCATTCTGATGCCTGCTATCAAATAAGACGAATGCAGGGGAAACAAATGAGACTTTAGAGAACACAAGGCTCCTGCATGAGGAAGCCTCAGCAGATGTTACACATTTGAGCATTAATAACGAAGCAATTCCTCCAAGGCCTGTCTGCATTTTACTTGCAAAACGGATTCAGGCAAATCAGCTTGGGAAAGAGCAATCTCAGAAACTAAAAGCTGGATTAAATAGTCAACAAAGGACCCTTGCCAGGAGCAAGCATACCTGGCAAATAAAATCTAAGACCTTCTAAATGTAACAATTAATTGAAAAAAAAGAGCAAAACCCAAGTATTAGGCCAGTAATAAATGAGACCAATGCTACAAGATTCTAAAAGGGAAGAAGTATTCAGTGATATTATAAGAGAACACATAGTAAGAAAAGAAAACATATGTGCTAAAACACTAATATATTGCTTCATGAAAATATTTCAGGAATGGAGAGGCGGGGAACATGTATAGAATTCGGCTGAAAAATATGGAACTGTCTGGGGGGAATAATTCAAGGCTGACTGTCAAATGAAAAAGTGAAGAAAAAAGAATTGAGATGGCAGCAAGCAACATATCACACAGCATTTCAAATGACTTGGCATTTGAAAGCAACACTGGAAAATGAAATAATCTTCCTTATACATTCCAAGGAAAAGTTACCTTGAGCGACATGTAGGCATCAATATCTTTAGTCTTAGAAGCGAGATCCCAGCCGGGTATGCTGGCTCATGCCTGTAATCCTAGCACCTTGGGTGGCAGAGGCAAGAGGTCTGCCTGAGCCCAGGGGTTTGAGACCAGCCTGGGCAACTTGGTGAGACTTTGTCTCTACAATAAACTTAAAAATTAGTCGATAGCCTGGCGTGGTGGCATGCACCTATAGTTACAGCTTCTTGGAAGGCTGAGGCAGCAGGATCATCTGAGCCCAGCAGGCCGAGGCTGCGATGGCCATCAGCATGTCACTGCACTCTAGCCTGGGTGACAGTGAGACTCCAACTCAAAAAAAAAAAAAAAATTAGTTGGGCGTGGTGGTGCACGCCTGTAGTTCCAGCTACTTGGAAGGCTGAGGCGGAAGGATCGCCTGACCCTAGCAGGTTGAGGCTGCTGTGGCTGTGAGCACGCCACTGCACGCCAGCCTGGTGACAAAGTGAGACTCCAACTCAAAGAAAAAAAAAAAAAGTGAGATCCCAGTCACATAAATGTGATGGAATCCATCAGGCACAGCATATTTACATTATTGACATTGAACTTCTAGACACTTTATCCTTCGTCTGGGGTTCCTGCTGGGTTTTGCTAATTATATGACAGATATACCACAGGCTATGCTCTGATGCTGACTACACAAGCTTAGTGGTTAAGTAAGTTATGAAGTGGCCATCTGTGTTTTCTGCTTAAGCCACTGAGAGGATCTCAAAATTAGAAGAGACGTTTAAGGGTATTGGGTTCATCTATGGGTGCCGGCACGGACTCTCCCAGCCATACCTCTACCAAGTAACTCCTCAGCCTTTGCTTAAGTACCCAAAGTAACAGAAAACTAACTTCCTCCAAAGAGCATAGTATGCTTCTTGCTCCTCCCCCACTCACCTGTTCTATTTTATCCCTTAGAACCAGAAATGCTAGTCAAAAAAAGATTTCTCTTCCTTAATCCCTCAAATGTCTACCAGCCATGGTTTATAGCCCACAGAATAAAATCAATAGGTGTGAGCCCATACTGATATAATAAATAATCAAATGAAAAAATAAGTGGGAGAAAAGCACTTCTTTAGGGTACAACTTCCCTAATAGATGTAGAAGAAATGACAGAAACAGAAAATGATCATTTGGTAAAAACCACATGAGTACTTAGTGGATTGCCCGAGCCTGTGGGTTCGAGACCAGTCCGGGCGACTTGGCGAGACCTCATCTCTACAATAAAATAAAAAATTAGCCGGGCATGATAGTGCATTCCTGTAGTTTCAGCTACTTAGAAGCCTGAGGCAGAAGACTCGTCGGAGCCCAGCAGGTTGACGCTAGGGTGGCCATGAGTGTGCCACTGCTCTCCAGCCTGGGTGACAGAGTAAGACTCTAACTCAAAAAAAAAGAAAAGAAAAGAAAAATAGAATGTTTGCATAGCCTCCAAATAGCTCTCCACTTGTTAATTACACAGAGAAACAGAGACAGTAATTTTAGTAAGAAACCTGGCAGACACTTAAGCCAAGAGATCTACAGTAATTCAGATATGAGATCTTCTGATAGGATTCACAGAGAAGGGTATATAACTTCCATAGATCACTGACTAAAATATGTCTCCTACATTTACTCACGAGGAAGTATCAAACAAACTGAATTTGAGGGACATTCCATAAAATCACTGACCAGGATTCTTCAAAACTGCTAATGTTACAGAACAAAGAACTGAATAGCACGTTCTCACTCATAAATGGGTCTTATCAAAATATTACAAGAGAGGGATTGGCACAAGAGGGACACTGCAGGGGGTGAGGGGTGTACACAACATCACTAAGAGTACCTGACCCTATAACAGGGGAAATGAGGACTAGTGGGAGATCCAAACTTCACCTGCACGTAGACCACTAATGTATTATGGATCTAATCCTGACTTGGACCCCACATTTTTTTTTAAGTAAAGGAAAAAAAAAACAACACTGCCAATATCATAGAAGAAAAAAAAAACACTAATAAGCTGTTGAAGTTTGGAAATGAAGGAGAAATGACAACTGAAAGCAATGAGAGATTCTACATTGACTCTTGCACCAAAACAGGCTGTTAATGGCCAAGTGTGACTAATGTCTTTAGAATAGTTAAGTGTTGTGTCAGTGTTAACACCCTGTTTTTAAACATATTACTAAGGTTACATTAGATGTAAACATTTGGGGGGGTTGGGTAAAGAGTATAAGAGTACTCTTTGTACCATTTTTGCTATAATTTTAAGAATGCCAAATGATAACTAAACAAAAAATGGACAAATTACACCCATCATACTCTAGAGGCCATACTCCTTTCCCTGTGACACTTCTCCCTCAAAAGTTAATTTTAACTGGAATTTGTACAGGTAGGGAATGGCTTTCACAATGCTCACTACACGGATCACTGTTCTTTAATCCTAAGGTAGACTTTGTGTTCTTCATTTTGATTTTAAATTTCTTTGATTTTATTACTTTGTCATGTAGAAAAGAGCTGGAAACTCAGTCAATGTAAATGAGGAAACCTAGAGGAAAGATCCCAAATCATCATCTACTCGGAAGAGACTAGTATGTAGTCAGTCAGATTTCTTTAATGTATAACAATATATATTATTTTACACGTTGCATTTTTTAAAAAGAAAAAAAAATGCCATAGATGTCATTTTGTAACCTGTTTTTTTTTTGAGTTGGAGTCTCACTCTGTTGCCCAGACTGGAGTGCAGTGGCCGCTCCTGGCCACCGCAGCCTCGACCTGCTGGGCTCCAGCGATCCTTCCGCCTCAGCCTTCCGAGTAGCTGGAACTACAGGCGCGCGCTACCACGCCCAGCTAATTTTTGATTTATTGTAGAGATGAGGTCTCGCCAAGTTGCCCAGGCGGGTCTCGAACCTGCGGGCTCAGGCAATCCACTCACCTCAGCCTCCCAAGGCATGGGATTACAGGCTGAGCCACTGAGCCCAGCTTATCTTCCTTTCTTAAAGCAGACATGTGGCAGAGCATGATGGCTTATGCTTGTAATCCCAGCACTTTGGGAAGCTGAGGCAGGAAGATCGCTTGAGGCCAGGAATTTGAGACCAGACTGGACATCAAAGCAGCAAGACCTCATCTTTACAAGGGAGGTGGGGGGTAGTCCCAGCTACTTGGGAGGCTGAGATGGAAAGATTCCTTGAGCTCAGGAGGTCAAGGCTACAGTAAGAGCCATGATCCTATTGTGGTACTCCAGTATGGGTGACAGAACGAGACTCCAACTCAAACAAACAAACAACAAAAAACAGCACCAATTTCTTTTCTCAAGGCTGCCTCAATATAACCCAGGTTTCCTGCATTTACTGATTGTTATTTTAACTTCCCAAATTCAGATGGCAAAAAATGGTATCCTACTATAATATATATATACTATGTAAAACACATGCATAATAATGTATATTTTCAAAATTATTACAGAGGCTGATCATTTAAAAATTCTCTCTTGGGTGTTTATATTTATTCTTTATTTTAGATTTCGTGGCACCTCTTCCCTTCTCGAGGACATCACAAACATCACTGATGGTATTTAAATGCTCTTTCTTCCAAATATTGTTAGCATTATGGGATGACATTTATCTTAATCAGAATTTTGAACTCTTTTTAGAACTATGAGCTTTGCAGGCTATCATTCTGAACTTCAATTTCTATTCTCTACTTCAAACCTATTCTTTGCTTCAAAGAATGGAGGTAAATGGCAAAACTATAAGACGGGTTCTGATTCCTTTCCGTCGTTACCAAAATGCACCACGAGCTCATAAAAGAAAACAAAGCCAGGCTCAGTGGCTCAGGCTGTAATCCCGCGCCTTGGGAGGCTGAGGTGAGTGGATTGCCTGAGCCCGCGAGTTCAAGAATCACCTGGGCAACTTGGTGAGACCTCATCTCTACAATAAATCAAAAAAATTAGCCGGGCATGGTAGCGTGCGCCTGTAGTTCCAGCTACTTGGAAGGCGGAGGCAGAAGGATCGCCGGAGCCCAGCAGGTTGAGGCTGCGGTGGCCAGGAGCGGCCACTGCACTCCAGTCTGGGCGACAGAGTGAGACTCCAACTCAAAAAAAAAACAAATTTGGGCCAGGCATGGTGGCTCACGCCTATAATCCCAGCAGGTCGAGAGGCTGAGGTGAAAGGATTGCCTGAGCTCACGGGTTCGAGACAAGACTGGGCAACTTGGTGAGACCTGATCTCTACAATAAATCAAAAAATTAGTCAAGAGTGGTGGTGCATGCCTGTAGTTCCAGCTACTTGGAAAGTTGAGGCAGAAGGATCACCTGAGCCCAGCAAGTTGAGGCTGTGGTGGCTGTGAGCGTGCCACTGCACTCCAGCCTAGGCAACAGAGTGAGCCTCCAACTCAAAACAAACACAAAAACTCACTTAAATTTTCAAACTCTATGTCCCCTTCTGTTGTTATTATGTTTCATATATATTATATAATATCTTTTAAAGATCTGTGTTCACACAAGCACATTTATCTTAACAATGATGGTAATATTAAAAATTAAAAGGCAATTCCATCTCCTCGATCATAGTGATTCTCATAAACATCATTGGCATTTCATACATACAACTATTTTGGGTGTTAGAATATCAAGTCAAAAATAAATCGAAGCAGGTATTATAGACACATTTGGAAAGTAACAATGAAAAGGAATGTAGCCATCACTGAATGACTAAATAAAAAATTGCCAAAACCAAATGTTGAAGAAAATGTATAGCAATGGAAGCTCTCATCATTGCTTGGGGAAGTGTAAACTGGTCCATCAATTTTAGAATATTGTGTGGCAAATTCTTAAAACACTAAACATCTACCCGGTGACTCAGCAATTTCATGTCTATTTATCAAACAAAATTGAAACTGGGTGTGGTGGCTCATGCCGTTGGGAGGCAGAGGAGAGAGGATTGCCTGAGCCCAGGAGTTTGAGACCAGCCTAGGCAAGTTAGCAAAACCTCATCTCTACAATAAATCAAAAAACTAGCTGGGTGTGGTGGCGCACGCCTGTAGTTCCAGGTACTTGGACTGCTGAAACAGAAGGATCGCCTGAGCCCAGCAGGTTGAGGCTGCGGTGGCTGTGAGCAGTGTGCCACTGCACTCCAGCCTGGGGTACAGAGTGAGATGCTGACTCAAAAAGAAAAAAAAAAAGGAAAGAAAAATGATAACATGAAAATTATGTTCACAAAGAAAAAAAGTACAAGAATGTGCATAGCAGCTTTATCTGTAATAGCCAAAAGCTGGACAAATCCAAAAGTCCACCAACAAAAGAATAGATAAAATGTGGTATATTTTTACAGTGGAATACTTCTCAACAACACACAAAGGAACAAACAATTGAAAACCCAACAATATGAATGAATCTTAGAAACATTGTGCTGAGTTATCAAGACAATTCAATGGGAGAAGGAATAGTCTTTTCACCAAATGGTATTGGGACAACTGGATATTGATATGTGGAAGAAAGAAGGTGGACTCCTGCATCACGTCATAGAAGAAAACTAACTTAAAATGAATCACAGACCTTACAATAATAGCTAAATTGTAAATTTCTTAGAAGAAAACACATAGGTGTAAATGTTTCTGATTAGGCAACAGTTTTTAAAATGTGATACCACACACATAAACACTCAGTGAAAAAGATAAACTGCACATAACAAAATTTAAATGCTTTAGCCAGGCGCAGTGGCTCATGCCTATAATCCCAGCACTTTAGGAGACGGAGGTGAGAGGATTGCCCAAGTCCAAGGATTCAAGACCAGCCTAGGCAACTTGGTGAGACCTTGTCTCTACAAAAAAAAAATTTTTTTTTAATTTGCTGGGGCCGGGCTCGGTGGCTCAGCCTGTAATCCCAGCGCTTTGGGAGGCCAAGGTGAGTGGATTGTCTGAGCCCGTGGGTTCAAGACCCGCCTAGACAACTTGGCCAGACCTCATCTCTACAATAAATCAAAAATCAGCTGGGCATGGTAGCACACGCCTGTAGTTCCAGCTACTTGGAAGTCTGAGGCGGAAGGATCGCCGGAGCCCAGCAGGTCGAGGCTGTGGTGGCTGGGAGCAGCCACTGCACTACAGTCTGGGTGAAAGAGTGAGACTCCGACTCAAAAAAAAAAAAAAAAATTTGCTGGGTGTGGTGTTATATGCCTGTAGTCCCAGCTACTTGGAAGACTGAGGCGGAAGGATCACCTGAACCCTGTAGGTGGAGGCTGCGGTGGCCGTGATCATCCGACTGCCTAGGTGACAGAGTGAGACTGGCTAAAAACAAAACAAAACAACACTTTTGTGCTTCAAAAAACACCACACAAAAAAATGATAATCAGCCAGGCATGGTGGCTCATGCCTGTAATACTAGCACTTTGGGAGGCCGAGGTGGGACGATGGCTTGAGGCCAGAAATTCGAGACCAGACTGGGTGACAAAGCAAGACCTTGTTGCTAAAAAATTTTTTAAATTAGCTGGGTGTGGTACATGCCTGTAGTTCCAGCTACACCAAAGCCTGAGGTGGAAGGATTGCCTAAACACAGGAGTTTGAGTCTGCAGTAAGCCATGATCATGCTACTGCACTCTACCTCCAAACTGGGTGACAGAGTGAGACCCTATGTCAAAAAAAGAAAGAAGGAAAGAAGAAAAGAAAGAAAGATAGCTGGGCACGTTGGCCTGCGTCAGTAGTTCCAGCTACCTGGAAGGCTGAGGCGGAAGGATTGCCTAAGCCCAGCAAGTCGAGGCTGCGGTGGCTGTGAGCATGCCACTGCACTCCAGCCTGGGTGACAAGAGTGAGACTCCAACTCAAAAAGAAAGAAAGAAAGAAGAGAAATGATAATCCATAGAATGGGAGAAAATATTAGCAAATTCTACATCTGATAAGAAACTTGTGTGTAGGATACATAAAGTATTGTCAAAATTCCATAATAAAAACTGAAGAGACAGTTCTCCACAGAAAATATACAAATGACCATAGGCACATGAAAAGATGATAAAAATAATTAGCCATCCAAGATATCACTTTGCCCACCCACCAGGAGTGCTAAACGTTTTAAGATGGACATTAACAAGTCTTGAGCAAGATGTAGACAAATGGGACCTCTCATGCTACACTAATGGGAATGTAAAATGATGCAGCTGCTTTAGAAAAGTCTGGCAGTTCCTCTAAAAGTTAAACATAGAGATAACACATAACCTAGCCATTCCAAAATGGCTAGGCACAAAAGTGTTGTTTTGTTTTGTTTTGAGCCAATCTCACTCTATCACCTAGCCATTCCACTCCTAGAAAAATGAAAACACGTCCATGTAAAAACCATGCAAAAACTCGTACATAAATGCTTATAGCAGCATTTTTTCAAGCACCAAAATCTGGGGAAAACCTCACATAGCCATCAACTTGTAAATGGCAAAACAAATGAGCTACATAAATACAATAGAAGCTGGGTGGTGGCTCAAACCTGTATGTAATCCAGCACTTCCACGGGTTTGACACCAGCCTAGCAACTTGGCAAGACCTACTCTCTACAATAAATTAAAAAAAATTAGGCCGGGCTCAGTGGCTCAGCCTGTAATCCCGCGCCTTGGGAGGCTGGGATGAGTGGATTGCCTGAGCCCACGGGTTCAAGACCTGCCTGGGCAACTTGGTGAGATCTCATCTTTACAATAAATCAAAAATCAGTTGGACGTGGTAGCACATGCCTGTAGTTCCAGCTACTTGGAAGGCTGAGGCGGAAGGATCGCCAGAGCCCAGCAGGTTGAGGCTGCTGTGGCCTTGAGCATGCCACTGCACTCCAGTCTGGGCAACAGAGTGAGACTCCAACTCAAAAGAAAACCAACCAAACAAACAAAAACAACAGAATATACTTCCAAGTTCTTACCACAAAAAAATGAGTATTTGAGGTGATGAATATGTTAATTTGCTTGATTTAATTATTCCATATTGTATTCATAAATCATCACATTGCTTTGTATCCCCCAAAATACGCACAATTATTACTCATCAGTTTACAGTAAAAATAAATTTAAAAAACAATGTTGGCCGGACACGGTGGCTCATGCCTATAATCCCAGCACTTTGGGAGGCTGAGGTGAGAGGACTGCCTGAGCCCATGTATTTGAGACCACCCTGGGCAACTTGGCAAGACCTCATCTCTACTATAAATCAAAAAAAAAAATTAGCTGGGTGAGGTGATGCACATCTGTAGTTCCAGCTACTTGGAAGGCTGAGGCGGAAGGATCACCTGAGCCCAGCAGGTCAAGGCTGTAGTGGCCCTGAGTGTGCCACTATGCTCCATCCTGAGTGACAGTGAGACTCCAGCTCAATAAATAAATAAATAAATAAAATGAAGTCTACCTAACATTTCCTGGGAATCTGTGCCTAGTTAGCCTCATTCCCTAGCAGGCTTTTTTCAACATCCCAGGTTATTTATGCTCACGCTTACCATACAGTAACCTGAGTCCAGCTCTTTCAACTGAAATACATCATTTTACTACACTGCAAATAGCACACAGATCTAGTCTAAGAGAGGGAATACACTAGATTTCACAGGTGGAGTGACAACCCAGCCACAGGATGTTTTCAGTATTACTTAAAAGTTTTATTAAGCTTTGGCCCCCTCCCCCACCTTGGGGAGGTAAATCTCTCTCCTTTCTCTTTCTCTCTCTAATTTACTTTTAAATAAACTATATTTTTAAATCTAAAAAAAAAAAGTTTTACTGATGGGCAACCCCCTCGAGTCCCTTCCCACTGTGGGAGCTTTTCTCTCCTCTAAATAAATCCTGCTTTCTCATTTAAAAAAAAGTTTCATTCATTTATTCTTTAAAACTTAAAGACATGCTATTTCTATGCCCAAGAGAAATTCAAAGCCAGGGCTCATGACTGTAATCCCAATGACTTGGGAAGCTGATGGGGGAACCCAAGAGTATGAGATTAGAGTAAGCTATGACTGGACCTATGAAAAACCACTTCTGCTGTGTGCAGTGGCTCATGCCTGTAATCCAAGCATTTTGGGAGGCAGAGGCAAGAGGATTGCCTGAGTCCAGGGGTTCGAGAGTAGCCTGGGCAACATGGCAAGACCTCGTCTCTATAATCAATCAAAAAATTAGCTAGCCATGGTGGCATGCCCATATGGTTCCAGCTAGTTGGAAGGCTGAGGTGGAAAGATGGCCTGAGCCCAGCAGGTCCAAGTTGCAGTCACCATGAGCATGCCACTGTAGTCTAACCTGGGCGACAGTGAGAATCTGAGTCAAAAAAAGAAAAGAAAAGAAAAGAAAAGAAAAGAAAAGCCACTTCATACTTCAGCTTATGTAACAGAGAGACCTCATCTCAAAAAATAAAATAAACTTGTCTCGGTGGCTCATGCCACTAATCCCAGCACTTTGGGAGGACAAGGTGAGAGGATTGGCTGAGTTCACGGGTTCAAGATCAGCCTGAGCAGCTTGGCAACCTCATCTATACAATAAATCAAAAAATTTGCCAGCTGTGGTGGCGCATGCCTGTAGTTCCAGCTACTTGGAAGGCTGAAGTGGAAGTATCACCTGAACCGAGCAGGTCGAGGCTGCAGTAACCATGAGCATGCTCCTGCACTCCAGCCTAGGCAACAAAGTGAGACTCTGGCTCAAATAAATAAATACATAAATAAAAATAATAAAGAAAAATCGGCCGGGCTCGGTGGCCTAGCCTGTAATCCCAGCACTTTGGGAGGCCGAGGTGAGTGGATTGCCTGAGCCCACGGGTTTGAGACCCGCCTGGGCAACTTGACAAGACCTCATCTCTACAATAAATCAAAAATTAGCCGGGCGTGGTAGCGCGTGCCTCTAGTTCTAGCTACTGAGCCCAGCAGGTCGAGGCTGCGGTGGCCGGGAGCAGCCACTGCACTCCAGTCTGGGTGATAGAGTGAGACTCCAACTCAAAAAATAATAATAATAATAATAAATTAAAAAATAAAGAAAAATCAAAGGTGAGACTGGGCCTGATGACCAACGCCTATTTTCCCAGGTGCTCTGGAGGCTGAGATGGCAGGATAGCTTCAGGTCAGGAGTTGGAGGCTGTAATGTGCTATGATCATGCCAACAGTCACTGCACTCCAGCCTGGGCAACATACTAGATCCTATCTCTTTTTTAAAGTATCTCCTCAAAATATTATTTAATTACAAAAAGAAAAAGAGTAACTTAGTACTGGAGAAAATTGTCAGATACCACCTCAACCCTGCGATCGATGTTAAGGTCATAAAAATGGGACAAATTGACATTCTATCCCCCAGATCTGTGCAGTAAGATCACAAACTCATTTTTGTGGTATTCTTCAGAAAAATTTATACCTTGACTGTCATCATGAGCAAACATTAAATAAACTCAAATTGAGGCACCTTCTTTGTAAAAAGCTAACCTGTAATCTTTTAAAATATCACATTGACAGCCTAGGCAACATAACAAAAATAAAAATCCAAAAATTAGCCAGGCGTAGTGGCTCATTCCTATACTCCCAGCTACTTGGGAGGCTGAGGCAGAAGGATCGTCTAACACCAGGGCACTTCAGCCGGGGGGGGGGGAAAGAGACTCAAGAAGAAAGAGGAAGAGGAGGAGGAGGTGGAAGAGGAGGAAGAAAAAAGAAAAATATCACCCTGAAAAGACACAGCACTGAATGCTTGTCGGATGAGATTATTTTGATGTACCAGGCATTATTAGGACAGTTGGTGAAATCAGAGTAGAGCTCTGATTGGTTGAGTAGATAAAAATAGCATTGTATCAATGTTCATTTCCTTAATGTGATCATTATACTACTAAGTTTTGTAAGATGTCCTTGCTTGTAGGAAATAATCACTATAGTATTTAGAGTTAAAGGGACAGCATTTCTGAAACTTTAAAGAATTCAAAAGAGGCTGGGCACGGTGGCTCACATCTATAATTCCAGCACTTTGGGAGGCTGAGGTGAGAGGATTGCCTGGGTCCATGAGTTAGAGACCAGTCTGGAGTCTGGGCAACTTGGCGAGACCTCACCTCTACAATAAATCAAAAAATTAGCCAGGTGTGGTGGCGCATGCCTGTAATCCCAGCTACTTGGAAGGCTGAGGTGGAAGGATCGCCTGAGCCCAGCAGGTCGGGGATGCAGTGGCCATGAGCATGCCACTGCCCTCCAGCCTGGGTGACAGAGTGAGACTCCAACAGAAAAAAAATAATAATAATTCAAAAGAAAAAAAATCTGTATGTGGGGAGAGAAACAGACAAAGAGATAAAGCAAACAGATACAATGTTAAGATCTGGGAAACTGAATAAAAGGTATATGGGAATAATGTGTACTATCCTTACAACTTTACTTTTGTTTAAAATTATGTCCAAAAACTTTAAAAAAAAAAAACTTTCATGAAACCCACAAGAAAGAAGTGAGATTGCAGACCTGAGCAAATTTCATTTCTCAGGCAATGAATTTGTCTGAGTTCTCTGACTGAAAAGTCAAAAAAGAAAAATACACTATTTTTTTTTTTAAGTTGGAGTCTCATTCTGTCACCCAGGCTGGAGGACAGTGGCACATTCCCTGCCCCTGCATCCTTGACCTGCTGCTGGGCTCAGGTGATCCTACTGCCTCAGCCTTCCAAGTAGCTGGAACTACAGACACTGGCCACCATGCCGAGCTAATTTTTTTTTTTTTTCTTTTTTTTATTGTAGAGATGAAGTCTTGTCAAGTTGCCGGCTGGTCTTGAACCCTCAAGCAATCTCCTCTCACGTCAGCCTCCCAAAGTTCTAGGATTATAGGCATGAGCCACCATGCCTAACCTTTTTTCTCAATTTTTGAAGGAAAATACATTATTTATATTGTCTTTTCTTTCTGACCATGATAAGCACATAAATCAATCTTCAGAATTTTTCCCTAGAAATTATAGTGAACAGAAATTAACCCATCAGGCCTTAATTATAATGGTATAATTTATCCTAATGTACAGCATCTTAGGAAATGTGACTTAAGTCAGCATTCTGATGGTCCTAACTTGTTTTGTTTTGTTTTATTTTGAGTTTGAGTCTCACTCTGTCGCCCTGGCTAGAGTGCAGTTCACGGCCACTGCATCCTTGACCTGCTGGGCTCAGGCCTTCCAAGTAGCTGGAGCCACAGGCATGTGCTACCACACCTGGCTGATTTTTTGATTTACTGTAGAGATGAGGTCTCACCATATTGCTCAGGCTGTTCTCAAACCCCTGAGCTCAGGCAATCCTCTTGCCACCACCTCTCAAAGTGCTGGGATCACAAGCATGAGCCACTGAGTCCAGCCCTAACTTATTTTAGTGAAGTGGTCAAATATCAGAGCCTTTACATAAACCCTGGACACCTGGATTACATTTCTGATAAAATTTTCTAAGCTGCAGTGCAACTACTTTACACTGTCCATTAAGTGAGGGTATAAACTGGATTTCATGGGTGGAGGGACAAAATTAACATTTTGAAATAGCTTCTATTTCTCTTAATCAGCAAATAACCTTCAGATTTCTAAAAAGGTTCACCAAAACTCTTTCTTCAAGCCACTCCCATTTTTGTGAGTGCTTCCTTCTTGCTCTACAAATACCACTAATGTTTTTTCCCTTCTCTTTTCTTCTGTGAACCAGTAATTAGGGCATCCTTTTATCCTCCATCCCCTGATACCACCTGGTGTGGATGCAGGAGGTCAATTTAATCTGAGTTTACTCAACTACATTATTTTTTTTTTCCCAATCTGCTAATCTCCTCTAATAACGAATTTAGAATTCTGAAAGCTTTGGACAGTCTCCAATAAAGACTCCAACGGTTAAACATAGATTGGACAACCTACCTGAAACCTGAAATTTACCGTCAGTGACCCAGATCACTTGACCTTCAAATCAAAAGATTTTGCAAAAATGTAATAAGAGAAGTAGCTTACAAAAGCATCAGTCAAGAAAGAAAGGCATAGGCTGGAGTATACTCATGGTCACCACAGCCTTGACCTGCTGGACTCAGGTGATCCTTCCTCCTCAGCCTTCCAGGTAGGTGGATCTACAGGCGTGCGCCACCATGCCTGGCAAATTTTTTAATTTTGTTGTAGAGATGATGTATCTCTCTCTCTCTCTCTCTCTCTCTCTCTCTCTCATTCTTTCATTGGAGTCTCACAGGCTGGAGTGCAGTGGCACGCTCATGGCCATCCCAGCAGCAACCTGCTGGGCTCCGGCCATTCTTCCACTTCAGTCTTCCAAGTAGCTGAAACTAAAGGCATGTGCTGAAAAGTACCTAACTTGTAAGCCTCACTGCTATCTGTAGTTTCAAATGTGTTCAACCTTGTCCATGTATATCTTTGAAACCGGGTTCTATAATTAAACTATCAATTGTGAAGTCATTTTTCATATTGGCTGATAGGCTTTATTATAAAATCTTTAGTTCTATAAAATATGTACTTTATGAATAAAAGAAGAAGGAGAAAATTTAGCATTTTCAAAGTTTAGAATTTCATTTAAGGCTGGGTGTGGTGGCTCACACTTGTAATCCCAGCACTTTGGGAGGCTGAGTCATAAGATCACTTGAAGTGAGGAGTTTGAGACTAGCGTGGGCAACATACAGATTGTGTCCATAAGAAATAAAAAAGAAATGAGCTAGGTGTGGTGGCACATGCCTGTAGTCCTAGCTACTAGAAAAGCTACAGAAGGAGGATCATGTGAGCTCAAAAAGTCAAGACTATAGTGAGCTATGAATCTTGCCACTGCATTCCAGCCTGGGCAACAGAGTGAGACTCTGTCTCTTAAAAAATAAAAATTAAATTAAAGATCTTATTTAAGATATGCCTTATTACAAGGTAATAAAAATGGCCGAGCATGGTGGCTCACGCCTGTCATCCCAGCATTCTGGGAAGCTGAGGCCAGGGGTTTGACACCAGACTGGGCAACAAGGCAAGACCTCACCTCAACAATAAATTTAAAAATTAGCTGGGTATGGTGGCTCGTGCTTGTATTTCCAGCTACTCAGAAGGCTGAGGCAGAAGGATCACCCATGCCCAGAAGGTCGAGGCTTCAGTGGCCATGAGTGTGCCACAGCACACTAGCCTGGGCAACAGAGTGACACTCCAACTCAAAAAAAGAAAAAAAAATTATGAGGCGGACAAACACAGTGGTTCACATCTATAATCCCAGTGTTTAGGGATGTCCGAGGCTGGAGGGGCCACCTGAGTCCAGGAGTTCAAGATCAGCCCAGGCAACATAGCAAGAGTGTCTCTTTAAAACTTTAAAAAATTAGCTGTCCATGGTAGGGTGTTCCTGTAGTCCCAGCTACTTGGGAGGCTGAGGCAGGAGGATTGCTTTAGTCTAGGAGCTTGAGGCCACAGTGAGCTGTGATTGTGCCACTGCAACCAGTCTGGGTGACAGAGCGAGATCCTGGCTCAAAAAGATGTTTGTTCAATTAATTCTAAAGAATTAAAAGATGAAAAATGATGAAGCATCAGAATAGTGTTTTTGTTTGTTTGTTTGTTTGTTTTTGTTTGTTTTAAGTTGGAGTCTCACTCAGTCGCCCAGACTGGAGTGCAGTAGCTGCTCCCGGCCACCGCAGTCTCGACCTGCTGGGTTCCGGCAATCCTTCCACCTCAGCCTTTCAAGTAGCTGGAACTACAGTTGTGCACTACCATGCCCGGCTAATTTTTTGATTTATTGTAGAGATGAGGTCTGGCCAAGTTGCCCAGTTGGGTCTCAACCCCGTGGGCTCAGGCAATCCACTCACCTCAGCCTCCCAAGGCATGGGATTACAGGCTGGGCCACCAAGCCCAGCTTAATTTTTATTTTATTGTAGAGACGAGGTCTAGCCAAGTTGCCCGGGCTGGTCTCGAACCTGCGGGCTCAGGCAATTCACTCACCTTGGCCTCCCAAAGCGTGGGATTATAGGCTGAGCCACCGAGCCCGGCTTTTTTTTGTTTTTTTGGAGTCGAGGTCTCATTCTGTCACCCAGGTCAGAATGCAGTGGCATGCTAAGGCCACCGCAGCCTCCACTTGCTGGGCTCAGGCGATCCTTCTACCTCAGCCTTCCAAGTAGCTGGAACCACAGGCACGTGTCACCATGCCTGACTAATTTTTCTGATTTATCATAGAGACATGGTCTCGCCATGTTGCCCAGGCTGGTCTCGAACCTGTGGGCTCAGGCAATCCTCTCACCTTGGCCTCCTAAAGTGCTGGGATTATAGGCGTAAGCCACCATATCTGGCCTTAGTAACTTCTTAATGGTAATTTATTATATCTAATGGTGCAATATATGTTATTAAAAATATTAGGGACCTCTCAAAAAAAAAAATGTATGCTTCATCCAGGTGAAGTGGCATACACCTGTAAGTCCTAGCTACTCTGGAAGCTGAAGCAGAGGAGAATCACTTAAAGTCAGGAGTTTGAGGTATTATGATTGCAGCTGTGAATAGCCACTGCATTCCAGCCTGGGCAACATAGCAAGACCCCATCTCTTTTTAAAAAATGTATATTTCGGTTGGGCACGGTGGCTCAAGCCTGTAATCCCAGCACGTTGGGAGGCTGAGGTGAGGAAATTGCCTGAGCCCATGGGGGTTCTAGAACAGCCTGGGCAACTTGACGAAACCTCATCTCTATTAAAAAGAAAAAATGAAATATAAGGCTGGGCTCAGTGGCTCAGCCTGTAATCCCAGCACTTTGGGAGGCCGAGACGAATGAATTGCCTGAGCCTGTGGGTTCAAGACCAACCTGGGCAACTTGGTAAGACCTCTACTCTACAATAACTCAAAAAAATTAGTTGGGTGTGGTAGTGCATGCCTGTAGTTCGAGCTACCTGGAGGGCTGAGGCGGAAGGATTGTTGGAGCCCAGCAGGTCGACACTGGGGTGGCCATGAATGGGCCACTGCACTCCAGCCTGGGTGACAGAGTGAGACTCCACTCAAAAAAGAAAAGAAAAGAAAAGAAAGAAAGAAAAGAAAGAAAGAAAGAAAGAAAGAAAGAAAGAAAGAAAGAAAGAAAGAAAGAAAGAAAGAAAGAAATTAGCCGGGCATGGTGGCGCGTGCTTGTACTTTCAGCCACTTGGAAGGTTGAGGCAGAAGGATCGCCTGAGCCCAGCAGGTGGAGGCTGTGGTGGCTGTGAGCAAGACACTGCCCTCCAGCCTGGGCAACAGAATGAGACTCTCACTCAAAAATAAAAATAAAAGTAAAAAGGACAGGTCAATGTTGGTATGTAAATGTTACCATCAAATCTTTGGAAACATGAAAATAAATGATATGTTTCAACATTGAAAAATAGTGAATTATTAAAATAAATGAATTAAGAAATGCTAGCAAAGTGTTAACAAAAATAAAATGAAGTTTTTTTTTCTGAGTTGGTGTCTCACTTTGTCACCTAGGCTGGAGTGCAGTGGCTTGCTCACAACCACCACAGCCTCAACCTGCTGGACTCAGGCAATCCTTCCGACTCAGACTTCCAACTGGAACTAGAGGTGTGCGCCACCACGCTCGGCTAATTTTTTTGATTTATTGTAGAGACAAGGTCTCGCCAAGTTGCCCAGGCGGGTCTCGAACCCATGGGCTAAGGCAATCCTCTTGCTTCAGCCTCCCAAAGTGCTGGGATTACAGGTACGAGCCACCGCACCCAGTTTGAACAGTTATTATTTGGCTTTTTTTATATGACTCTTGAGAATATCTTCTAGTAAGCATATGGAATGTTATAAAGTAAGGAAGATAGTCCTCAGACATTGTATGAATTCAGCACTATGAAAACACAAACACAGTACCAGATGAGTATAAGAATTCAAGACACAAGACATATGTTCTTTTGTGGACTAGGAAGAATTCAACAGACTTTTTTTAATAGCCCGAATGAAATTTTCCTTAAGCCCATCCAACTGCATTTGGCTTTTATTCACTCTGATTCTCTGTTTGGGATCATTCCTAGAAGTCACAGAATGGACATGAGTCACTGGAAATATGCATGCTCCAGTGATAAACGAATCCCCGTGTGTGAGTGGGCTTAGTGTGAATGCAGCCTGAAATCCAGTCTGATCATCTCCAAGGAAAACGCTGTATTACAGTTCTGAGTATGCAAACCGGCAGCCCCATGTGTGTCTCTCATTGTGTGAATAAACACTGATGGATAAGCACACGCCTTTAACAATTTTTGCCAGTTTATGACAAAATGAGTACAATAAAGACCATGTGTTCTCAGAAAATTAAATTATTAAATTTATATGACCCTACTGTGTTCCTGAGTTCTGAGAATGTCTCCTTACATTTTTTTTTTTAACAGCTGGCATCTCTTTGTGGTTACTCTCAACACCAACTCTGAATCTGTTCCTCACTGGCCTATTAAATTCAGAATTTTGGGATTAGTTGCCCAAGCCCATGAAGAATTATCAAAATGGCATGCCTCCCCTCTGAAACAATGGTTAAACTTAGTATATATCACTTAAATTTGCAACATGTTGCTACAATAAATGGAATGTTGCATTTTAAAAAATAATAAAAGATTTTAAGGAAATTATGTTACTAATGATATACTAACTGAAACAAAGTTACAGATAAATGTGTAGAAAAAATCTTTAGCAACTCTATCTTCCACTTCTTGCAGCTTAATGGATTTTTAAAATAAACAATGTAACTGGCTGGGTGCAGTGGCTCATGCCTGTAATCCCATACTGTGAGGTGGAGGTGAGAAGATTGCCTGAGCCTAGAGGTTCGAGACCAGCCTGGGCAACTTAGTGAGACCTTGTCTCTACAATAAATCCAAAAAGTATCCAGGTGTGGAGGCACGCACTTGTTCTAGCTACTTGAAGGCTGAGGCAAAGGATCACCTCAGCCCAGCAGGTTGAGGCTGTGGTGGCCGTGAGCATGCCACTGCACTCCAGCCTGGTTGACAGAGTGAGACTACAACTAAAAAAAAAGTAAAAAAAAATAAATAAATAAACAGAGTAATTCAATTGTATCTGATTTAGTCTTTTCAACCAGGAAAGGTGCTGTAATTATAGCTACTCCAGAGGATGTGGAAGGAAGATCACTTGAACCTAGTAGTTCAAAACCTGGGCAACGCAGTGAGACCCCATCTTATATATATTTTAGTCCTTTAAAATCAAAACTCAGCCGGGCTCGGTGGTTCAGCCTGTAATCCCGTGCTTTGGGAGGCTGAGGTGAGTGGATTGCCTGAGCCAGCGGGTTCGAGACCCACCTGGGCAACTTGGTGAGACCTCATCTCTACAATAAATCAAAAAATTAGACGGTCGGTAGCGCACCTGTAGTTCCAGCTACTTGGAAGGCTGCGCGGAAGGATCGCCGGAGCCCAGCAGGTCGAGGCTGCGGTGGCCGGGAGCAGCCACTGCACTCCAGTCTGGGTGACAGAGTGAGACTCCAACTCAAAAAAAAAAAAAAAAATCAAAACTCGTTGGCCGGGCATGGCGGTGTATGCCTATAATCCCAGGATTTTGGGAGGCAGAGGCGAGAGAATTTCCTGAGCCCATGGATTCGAGACCAGCCTGGGCAACATGGCGAGACCTCATCTCTACAATAAATCAAAAAATTAGTTGGGGATGGTAGCGCACGCCTGTAGTTGCAGCTACTGCAAGGCTGAGGTGGAAGGATCACCAGAGTTCAGTAGGTCAAGGCTACAGTGGTTGTAAGCAGCATGCCACTGCACTCGAGCCTGGGTGACAGGATAAGACTCCAACTCAAAAACAAATAAAACAAAAAATAAAATCAACACTAGTACACATAATAACAATTTACAAATGAAGAGAATAGTTTCCAAAGTTATGAGGTAAATTTCCCTAGATAATGTTTTCCTTCATCTGGGCACTTTTTGTTTGTTTCCTTCAAAGCACTTAGCACAATTTGTCATTTATTCATTTGTCTTTCTTCCTTCTTTCCTTTCTTCCTCCTTTCCTTTTTTTTTTTTTTTGCCTGCCTTTCTCAGCAGCATTTCATCTCCTTGAGGTCAGGAATTACACTGGTCTTATATTCAACTGGAACCCCAGCATTTAGTATGTGCTCAAAAAATTATTTATTGAATGCTAATAATAATGTTGCTCAGAAAGGAATCTTTATTGAGCATTTCATATTGGTACTATATGTTTAGAGTGCTACTGTGTAATGCAAATCAAGATCATGAATGAATGTGATTCATTTGTGATTCGATTCTCTTTCTAAGGCACGTTTCAAAAAGACATATACATATAGCTGCAAACAAGTGTCCAGACCCTCTCTCCTAGTGAGATACAAGCCTCCTTCCTCCCACCTGCCCCCATCACTTGGTCTCTTTATCAGCATCATCAAGGAAGGAAGGAAACAGTGAAGAACAGAGCAGCCAGTGCAGAAGCACTGCAGGAAGATTACTTCGTTTTCATTTCTTTCTTTTCTAAATCAGCCTCTGCAGACAGTTTCCTAGTTAATTTCCACTGACATTTCTTTATATTTGTTCACCCAGTTCTTCCAAATACTACTCTGATGATATTTTATAACCAAATAGCTAGACAATGTTCCTTACCAGCAAAGACAGAGTATCTAATTACAGAATGTATAAATGTGTCCCCTCTCATATACTTTATATTTTGAAACAAATTTTAGATTGACAGATGAGTTGCAAAAACAGTACAGAGTTCTCATAAACTCTTCACCCAGCCTTGCCTAATGTTACCATCTTACATAATCAGGATTCTGGTATTTTTTTTTTTTTTTTTTTTTGAGTTGGAGTCTCACTCTGTCACCCGGACTGGAGTGCAGTGGCTGCTCCCGGCCACCGCAACCTTGACCTGCTGGGCTCCGACGATCCTTCTGCCTCAGCCTTCCAAGTAGCTGGAACTACAGGCGCGCGCTACCAAGCCCGGCTAATTTTTGTATTTTATTGTAGAGATGAGGTCTCGCCAAGTTGCCCAAGCGGGTCTCAAACCCGTGGGCTCAGGCAAGTCACTCACCTCAGTCTTCCAAAGTGCGGGATTACAGGCTGAGCCACCGAGCCGGCTCTAGTACTATTTTTCACCCTATCATACTGTCCCTGTGGTCACTAGTGAGGTTAAGCATGTTCGATCTAACCTTCATACCCCAAGAGGCTGACCAGGGTGTATTGAATCAGAAGGCTCTCTTTCTCTCTGGCTTCTGGGATCAACCAATGAAAGCAGCAGCAGACTGGGGGACAAGGTGTTTCTCGCATACCCATCCCCCTGGCTCCTTGCAGAAGCATCTCTTTACCAAAGGCCACACAGCAAAGCACCTGCTCCCTCTGGGTTCCTGCTCCCAGTTCCCTTGCGCCTTCAGGCCTAGAATTGGTAATAGCTTTTTGCTTTCATTAGCCCTGGAATCCTTCAGCAACCCTTGTTCTTCCCTTAACCCTACCCACAGCTTTCAAAATAATCCCTTTATTAAATTCTGTTCAAGTCCCCAATAGATGGTGATATCTGATTTTCTCCAGGGACAATGACTGACAATCAAACTAAATTAACATTATCTTAAAATGGACTTCCTCTGAAGGAATATATTCTCCTTCTCACCTTCCCCACACAAAAAGTAGAGATTATTTACATAAGTATTTCTTCCAAGAGGAATTCCAAGCCATCTCTTATAAGCCCAAGTTCATGAATCAAGGACTTAAACTAGACCACACTTCTACCTCAGTCAAGAGTCAAGGAAACGCTTGTTTCCAAGGATGGCATCGCCAACAAACTGTCATTGATATATGAAAATCACTCTAGCAATCATCAATAGGGCTTGAACAGGAAGATGATGCTGAAATACCCTCCAACCACCCCCGGCCCACCATTATTTGATGCCCATTCTGGGCCATTTTCTTCTTTAAACCAAAACTGTCATTTCAGCTGGAGAAAGACTCTCTATCCAGGGATTTGAGATCACTTTTTATATTTTTATTCTGAAGTATAACAAAATGAATATAGATATAAATATGCATAATATAATTTTTAAAAAGGAAAGATGTGAGACGTATCAGGCAATGTCAGCCCCACAACTGAATTCAGTCATTAGCAGATTCAGAATAGGATGAAACAAGTCTCAGATTCTATACCCAATTTCTTTTTTCTTTTTCTTTTTTTAGTTGGAGCCTTACTCTGTTGCCCAGGCTGGAGTGCAGTGGCATGCTCTTGGCCACCGAAGCCTCGACCCGTTGTGCTCAGGTGATCCTTCCACCTCAGCCTTCCAAGTAGCTGGAACTACAGGCGCAAGCCACCACATCTGGGTAATTTTTTGATTTATTGTCGAGGCAAGGTCTCGCCAAGTTGGCCAGGCTGGTCTCGAACCCCTGGTCTCAGGCAATCCTCTGACCTCAGCCTACTAGAGTGGTGGGGTTACAGGCTAGAGTCACCATGCCTGGCTACACCCAACTCCTTTAATCAGGTTCTTCATTTATACAACTACTTTCTTATAGTCAACAAAAATAAAAAGTCAATCAAGATACCTGCAGCATCTACCCTGACAAACAGCAAGTGACCCAGGAAACTGGAAGATCTGAGAAGACAAGAGTCAAATGAAGCACACTAGCTCTCTGCACGTGATGCCAGACACAATGACAGAAAATTATGATAGGAGACCAAGTTGTAACCTGTGAGATTCTCATCACTGATCCCCTGGGTAGCATCCCTCTGGAGTATTTAAGTCGTCACCCACAGAACATTAAGCTGACAGTTGTAGTCTCTGATCCTTCCGCCAAAGCTCAGATTTCATTTTCTAAACATCTCCTTCAGTATTACAGCTCAATTTTACACACATCAAGCTAAAATCTAATTTTTTAAAGGGATTTCTACTGTGAAGCAGAGAAACAAAGCTTTCTTTGGAAAATAAAAACATATATTATAGCTAACAGAATTTTTTTTTGTTTTTTGAATCGGAGTCTCACTCTGTCACCTAGGCTGGAGTACAGTAGCATGGTCATGGCTCACCATAGCCTCTATCTCTTGGGCTCAAGCAATCCTTTACCCTCAGCCTCCCCAGTAGCTGGAATTACAAGCATGCACAACCATACCCACCTAATATTTTTTTATTTCTTCTTTTTTTGTAGAGATGAGGTCTCCCTATGCTGGTCTCGAACTCCTGGGCTCAAGCAATCCTCCTACCTGGGCCTCCCAAAATGCTGGGATTACATGCATGAAACACCATGCCCAGCTCTAACAGAAAATGTTTTTAAAAACGGTCTTAAAATGTCAACATCGGCCGGGCTTAGTGGCTCAGTCTTTAATCCCAGCGCTTTGGGAGGCTGAGGTGAGTGGATTGCCTGAGTCCGCGGGTTCGAGACCCTCCTGGGCAACTTGGCGAGACCTCATCTCTACAATAAATCAAAAAATTAGCCGGGCGTGGTAACACGCGCCTGTAGTTCCAGCTACTTGGAAGGCTGAGGCGGAAGGATCGCCGGAGCCCAGCAGGTCGAGGCTGCGGTGGCCAGGAGACTGCCACTGCACTCCAGTCGGGGTGACAGAGTGAGACTCCAACTCAAAAAAAAAAAGAAAAAAAAAAATCAACATCAGAAAAAATTAATTTTTTTCCTTTTAGGATACTTCCCTACTCTTGTACAACAACCTCTAACTATATAGGAAAATGAGTAGCAGTTCAGTTCTACTTGCTGTGGCAGATGAAATCCGGCCACCCACAGGTATTTTTTTTTTTATAAGTCAGAGCCCATCTACTGCCATGATCCCCAAAAGCAACACATGGTATATTTATTTCTGAAATTTATTTCAGGTGACAGGACACCCACAGACTAACAAAATAAACAGAATTAAATAGTACTCCCAAGGTCCAATTCTACTTCCTAACAAAAGCCAAGAGAAGATTTCACTACCAGGCTTGGTCTATATCGGTTTCTCCATATAGTCTATCCCCTTCTCCTGCTGTCCATCCCCCTCCTCTTCCAATCTGAGAGACACTTACAACAGCAAGACTAAGGTTATTTCTTACAAAACACCTGAGCTGGATACAGCCAATACAGAAAGTGTAGAAGGAGATTAGGAACTCTTAAGTAGGGCTTGTAATGATATACTTCTATAGTTGTTGGAAGGACATTAAAGAGGGTGGATGGATCAATATGAAGAAGAAGAACAGAAGAGGGTTTAATTTACCTTGAAAATAACCACTATTCTATTTGTCCAGGCCCAGTGAGGATTTGTGTCAAGCAATTTCACTCACTCACAGTGTCCAGCACATTGCTGACTGTTTGGTAAAATATTAAATACATAGTTGTTGGTTGATGAAAAAATGTAGGTGGAAATGCTGTGTATACACAGGAAGCAGAAACTCAAGGTGGTCAGACAAATCTGAAAGCAATGCAAGGTTTGGTTCTTTGTGTCAACATTTTCAAGTTACACAACTGGGGAAACAAATGAGATAAAATTCTGCCACATTCACAGTTCAACATGTTGTTCCCCTTTGAGTGCAAAAACTTTATTCACGAAAGAAAAGCTATGATTAGGTTAAAATATTTCAAGTTAAATGTACACAATATAATTTTTAATATTAAGTCATTTTATTACTTGATATTTCTTCTAAAATTAAAAAAGTGGCTTGCAAAGTTTGCTCACATTTACAAAAGCAATATACCACTTGAAATCTTAAACACATAAGCACCTATTTGCTAGACTACAAGCTAGCCTTGAACTTTTAGTGATGCCATATGCTTTTAAATTAACCCTTCTAAATACTGTTCAAATCTCTTAACACAGACTGCTAGCTTCTAACCAAATTAGGTTACTACCTAATACTCATCAAACTACAGAAAATAAAGAAAACATGCATATTCCCATAGCTCTATGTATGTCAAAATTAAAGATGCTATAATGAGAATTTGAGATCACACAATTATAATTTGGCTGTAAGATCTCAATGGTTTACACATTTTAAGTTGAACTAAAATCTCTAAGGACCTTTTTCTTTGGAGAAAAAAAAACCCCACACATTTAAAAATAGTATTTAATGGATGGTCTATTACAATCACAATGGATCATAGCTGTCAACTTCAAATAGTGCCTTTCTCCTAAAGAGCTTAAGTTTACACACCGGTGCAACACCACAAATGCAGATGCTACAAAGGGAGCTATGAAGAAAAACAAATTTTATTCACAACACTTGCAAATAAACTTTTCCTCCTGCAGACTTGTGTGGAGTTGAAAATAAAGGATGCTAATATGCACATTATGCAGCACATCAAAAAGAGAGAGAGAGAAAGAAAACACTTTAGTTGAGTGAAATTCATGTATCTACTGAAAATCTGGGAGAATTCACATCCACTGTACTCCAAATTTACCCCCCAGTGACCGAAAAATACTGTATGAAATGGAAAAAATAATTAAATATGATTTAATCAACAGCTGATTACCTTTAAAACTTTGGGCTTCTTTTCCCTCTGGGGCCTCTTGTTTTCCTTTATAACCTAAAAAAAATCAAATTGCAAAATGAGCCTCTGTTTAAGAAATAAAATTAGCTCCCATCTCCCCAAAATTTTTGGCTATTTCTCTGTAAAACTATTTATACCATTTAACATCATCAACATGTTTGCTAGGCAGAACCCAAAGAGCTTATGTAAAATGTACACTTTAAAAGTCACTGAAAAAAAATCTTGCATAAAGATGAAGTAGGGAAATACCCTTTTTTCCCCTTAAAGTCTGTCTTAATTAGCCTCTGCATTCTTCACAGCGAAGCCCACGAGGTAGCCATCTTGCTTGCTTCTGCAGAGGAAGCCTCTACAGTGGAACAGTTCTGCAAACTGCTTTTTGGTATTATTATCATGGTGTTTAAAGGCAGCCCTGGCCTGCCAGCACTGTAGACGTGCTGGGCATGCCTTTTGCAAAAACAGCCCCACAAAGAGTGCAGCCAATGGCAATGCAGAGCTTAGCAACTCCAAAGTGATCTTCTCAGCCTAGCCCTTCCTAGACAAAGGATCTCCTGTGCGGCTCGGCTCTCACCACAGGACACAGGCAGCCACAAGCTGCGACATGGAGTTCGCTCAGAGGATCTGGTCGCGCCGAAATCACAGGAGGCTTCAGCAAAAACAATGCACACAAATCCCCCAGGTCGCCACCATCGGATCGATGGCAGAGTCTCCCTGATTAGTCGCCTCTCGGCGGCTCCCAGGGCAGGTCTGTGCGGGGGAGGGGAGCGCGGCTCTGCCTCCAACCTACAGGAGATATAGCGGAGCCCAGGGGGGCATCTGGGCTCGCTGAAACTCTGGAAGGTATTGTGCATTTTTACTTTATAAGGCAAGGCTAAATATTGGCGATATTTAAGGCAGGGAGGTTACGCGAGGACAATGTAGGCTCAGCTGTTGGGCTGCGTGTCTCATTCCTCGGGAACCACACCTCTCTGCAGCAGGCGCTTTGCCCAGAAACACAGCAATTTGATTTCTGTCAATAAATGTCCAATGACAAAGGCGGATTAAAAAATAACAATAAAGCCACTTAAAAGGAAAAGGACAGGATGGGGACAAAAAGAGAGGGAGGAGTTTTCAAAATACACTTGCCACTCTGAGTGGCTGGAGAGAAAGCATTTTCTCTCCCTGGCTCTGGGCATTTCTGATGACCTTCATTTCCCAGCAAAATCCCTGGCCCGTCAGAAGAACTCAGACTCGTATGTTTGAGAAAATAGGGCACCTTTGGCCCCTCTCTCTCCTGAGAGCAACTGTCAGTGAGCATCTCCCCACAGAGCTGCCAAGCAGGTCCCCACAAGGAGCCCGTCTGCGCACCAGCCCAGCAGTCGGACAGAGCCACCCACGTCCCAGGAATCCGGACCTGAGCCAGGGGTGGAACAAGCCACTATCTCCCCCCACACACCTGGACTGCCCGCACACACCCACTGTGCGGTAAGCACTAGAAGAGCTGGCACCGTAGTTGGCACCTGCCAGACCCTGGGGAAAAAGCAGGACCCGCGAAGTCTCCCTCCCGTGGGCCACCTGGCATTGCAACCGCGGCAGCAGAGGAGCAGGGCAGCTGTGGTGAGCCGGCTGGTCTCAAGGTCACGGCCAAAATGCAGTGCAAAGGCCGGTCACAGTCGCATCACAGCCACCTTGACAGCTGCACAGATCTTGGGAAGACAGCCCTCACTCCAGCCCAACAAGGCCAAAGTTTCAACAGCACATTTGGGGGATTGGCAGGAGGGCCTCCCTGGCTACTCAGCCAAAGATGGGTTTTCCACTTGCAGTTGGATTCAGAACAGATTCCCACAACCAGAAATCGGGAACAGAGAGAGGGCCGGAAGGCCTGCATTTCATCACCCTTGATTCCTAGCCTTCCTTTCAGTTTGCCACAAAAGCATGCTTCTTTGTTGGAACAGCTAGTCCAGTGAGCATTGTTTTCCCTCTTTTAAGCTACCTCTCTCTCACCCGCCCTCCCCTCAAATTCATGTAAGAAGAAAACCTACTGGGTGTGGTATTCTCAACTCTTCCTAAAACACTTGTAACAAAACCTTTGGATCCTGACCTAACCACATCCACTAGTGCAACTTCAAACACACTAAGCCCACAGTATCTTATAGAAGCTCTCTGAGGAATGAAGCAGCCATGAAACAGGCAGAAAAAAAGGATCTAATTCAACAAGGTGCACATGGGTTCAAAACCTTTAGTTATATACCCCTTTTTTCTTTTGTTCTTTTTTGGTGATTTTTCTTAAGATGTGGTAAAATATATATAACTAAAAACTATAATTTTTAGCTGGGTGTAGTGGCTCATGCCTCTAGTCTTTGGGAGGCTGAGGCAAGAGCATTGCCTGAGCCCAGAGGTTCAAGACCAGCCTGGGCAACATGGCGAGCCCTCGTCTCTACAATAAATCAAAAAATGAAGCTGGGCTCGGTGGCTCAGCCTGTAATCCCGCGCCTTGGGAGGCTGAGGTGAGTGGATTGCCTGAGCCCGCGGGTTCGAGACCCACCTGGGCAACTTGGTGAGACCTCATCTCTACAATAAATCAAAAAATTAGCCGGGC
>CAUYQG010183379.1:0-32612 GCA_963574415.1 Tarsius wallacei
TACCACGCCCGGCTAATTTTTTTGATTTATTGTAGAGATGAGGTTTCGCCTGCCCAGGCGGGTCTCGAACCCGTGGGCTCAGGCAATCCACTCACCTCAGCCTCCCAAGGCGTGGGATTACAGGCTGAGCCACCGAGCCCGGCTTGCTTGTCTACATATTTATCTTCCCCATGTGAATGAACATTTCTTGAGGGCAGAATTCAGTGCTGGCTTATTTTGGTATCATCAGCTCCCAGAACTGTGTCAGGCAAATCGTAGGTGTTTTTAATCAATGCCAATTATGATTATTATCAGCTTCTCAGTATTGCTTATAGGAAAGAAAAAGGAAGATTATCCACTCATGCTTTTCTTGCAGGTTTTGGTGTTATATTTTCCCCAAATTTAATTTCTCAAATATTCATTGAATGCCTGTTGTACATACATAGACAGCACTTAAGAGTCTTATAGAGGATACACTGTGACATCTCATTCTGATCCTCCATATAAGTGAATTAGTAGGGATTACCATTGGTGAAAAACAACCAAGTCCATGCTCATTCGAGAATGTTTTGGGCCTTCTAGATACTGTGCAGCAAGTCTGAGAATGCCAGGCTGGTGGTGCAGATCGACAATGCCAAGCTGGCCTCAGACGACTTCAGGACCAAGTGAGCAGGCGAGCGGGTGTCATTGCTTCTCTCTCTTCTCTCTCCCTCCCCTCAACCTGTTGTCAACACCGACAAACCTTGACCCAGTGTTTCCTAGATGCTTTCCCCAAGAGCTATCGCACCCAGAGCTTGGAGAGCCCCTCTCGAGGCCTCAGACTTCTCCTCCTCTCTGCAAAGTGACATCTCCCGACCACACCATGAGGCAGTGTAGATGTCTTGGCCCCTGCTGTTCTACTATGAATGGAAGTCAATTGTGGGAATGTTTTTTTTTTTTTTTGAGTTGGAGTCTCACTCTGTCACCCAGACTGGAGTGCAGTGGCTGCTCCCGGTCACCGCAGCCTCGACCTGCTGGGCTCCGGCGATCCTTCCGCCTCAGCCTTCCAAGTAGCCGGAATTACAGGCACGCGCTACCACGCCCGGCTAATTTTTTGATTTATTGTAGAGATGAGGTCTCACCAAGTTGCCCAGACGGGTCTTGAACCTGTGGGCTCAGGCAATCCAATTGTGGAAATGTGAGAAGTGCATCAGATTTGGACATCTCACAGTTTATGAGTTTTTATTCCTCTGAATCTACCGGCTTTTTAAAAAAGACAATTACCAGTGCATTTTACTCCAGAACCTACTGCTTGAGGCTGAAAACCTAAACAAACAAGATGGCTATAAGATTTACAAAGCCAGGCCAGGTGCAGGGGCTCATGTCTGTAATCCCAGCACTTTGGGAGGCCGAGATGAGAGGATTGCTTGAGCCCAGGAGTTCAAGACCAACTTAATGAGATCTTGTCTCTACAAAAAATTAACTGGGTGTGGTGGCATGTGCCTGTAGTCCCAGTATTCAAGAGGCTGAAGTGAAAGGATCATCTGAGCCCAGGAGGTCGAGGCTGCGGCGAGCTGTGATTATGCCACTGCACTTCAGCCTGAGGGACAGAATGAGACCCTGACTCAAAACCCCAAAACAAAAAACTCAAGAAGCCCTAGAAACCCTGATTTCTAGTTGTCTGACAAACCAAACCAAAGCATAGCCAAGGCCAGGCTTGTCCCTGCCCAGCCTGTCCCTGATCCTCCTGTGATCACAGGTATGAGACGGAGATGTCCCTGCGGCAGCTGGTAGAGTCAGACATCAATGGGCTGCGCAGGATCCTGGATGAGCTGACCCTGTGCAGGTCTGACCTGGAGGCCCAGGTGGAGTCCCTGAAGGAGGAGCTGCTGTCCCTCAAGCAGAACCATGAGCAGGTGAAGTTCTCCTAAGAGTGACAGCTGCAACCTCGCGGGTCCTGTTCTCCCATGGCCACAGGGAAAGGGACAGGCTGTCGGTGGGGGCTCAAGGCACCTAAACATTCATGACAGGAGATTAGGATTTTCTGCCAGAGGCAGGAACGAGGGTGGGGAAGTTGGCAAACCTAGGAATGAGGAAAGTTCAGCAACAAGGCAGCAGCCTCAGCTCCCCTTGTGCCTAGTCAGAGCGCACGCTGTGGTAATCTTTCATCCCAATCTCCATTTTGTAACGGGAGAGGGCTGGAGGGCCTTGGGACAGCAGAGAGGCCTGAGTTGGAACACAATGCCAAGTCTCCTCATTCCTGTCCAGAGCTCTTTCTGCTGTTCAGGGTTACTTGGAAGCAGTGTCAGATAAAATGCTCACCATCACAGCTCAGTCAGCTGCATGGGGAAAAGGCAGATGTTCCGTGCGATCCTTAAATCCCAGAGCCATGTAAATGGTGACAGTTAATATTAATCGAGTGCTTAGTATGGGCCACACATTGTGCAAAGTGCTTTAGAACTCCAGAAGCAGTTCTCCTCTTAAGATGAAGAAATGGAAGCTTCAAGAAGTTTCTAGAAGCTGAATAATCAGTGGTCGAGATGAGACCTTGCCCAGAGTTGCCTGATGTGCACCTAAGCCCAAAGGCAGGCTATGCATAGCCAGGAAGTGAACAGATACTTAGTTCCTTCAGCAAAATCTATGCTGGAGGAACCAGCAAATCACCAGTTAAGACTCTTCTATCCCAGGATAAAAGATTCTGAGGTACGCTTTCTTTCCTCTTTAGCCAGCCTCTGTCCTTTTCATTACCCAAGGAAGCATAAGAGATTGTGTGATACAGTAGCGAAAACACTGAACTGGGCGTTTTGGGGCAGCGTTGAAATCGGGGTCCACCCTGTCTCAGCTCTGACGCCAAATCACTGCATCTCTCTATAGGAGGAATATGGTTCAATGTGTATGAAGGGCAAAGAGAGGTCACGGACTTGAAATCACTTTGTAAGGTGAAATGCACAGATTAGTCACTGAATATAGATCCTGGTTATTGAGAGGATCAGAGAAAATGTAGCTTGTTGAAAGAGGAAGAGAGACCAGAAGTTCAATTGTATTATCTTAAGGAGAACAACAGGATCCTCTGTGAAATTTATACCATGGCCCCTTCTCCATCAGGAGGTCAACACCCTGCGCTGCCAGATTGGAGACCGCCTCAACGTGGAGGTGGACGCTGCCCCCACTGTGGACCTGAACCGTGTGCTGGATGAGACCAGGTGCCAGTATGAGGCCCTGTTGGACACCAACCGCAGGGAAGTGGAGGAATGGTTCACCACACAGGTGGGCATCTAAGTACGTGGCCATTCATACCCGAGGCCCCAAGGTCCCTCAGGCAGGGTCTGATCCCGGCTTCTCCTGTTGGGTGTTGCAGACCGAGGAGCTGAACAAGCAGGTGGTGTCCAGCTCGGAGCAGCTGCAGTCCTGCCAGGCGGAGATCATTGAGCTGAGACGCACGGTCAATGCCCTGGAGATCGAGCTACAGGCCCAGCACAACCTGGTGTGTGCTGTTTGTACCCACTGCTGAGCAATGGGGAGTTGGGGAGGCAGAGTCTTGGGGGTACCCTGGAGACCATATCTCCTCCCCACCTTAACTCTTAGAGCCTGCGACGTCTCTGGAACCCCAGGGAGAAATCCTCTCAAGGAGCTGCTCTCTGATGTTCCTGATCTTCCCCTCCATAGAGAAACTCTCTGGAAAACACGCTGACAGAGAGTGAGGCCCGCTACAGCTCCCAGCTGTCCCAGGTGCAGTGCATGATCACCAACGTGGAGGAACAGCTGGCCGAGATCCGCTGTGACCTGGAGCGTCAGAACCAGGAGTACCAGGTGCTGCTGGACGTGCGCGCACGGCTGGAATGTGAGATCAGCACGTACCGAGGCCTTCTGGAGAGCGAGGACTGCAAGTGAGTCTGACACTGGTCATGTTGTCCTTCATGTCCACGGGAAGGTTGCTGTGGGGAGAGATCATCTTCTTGATGGAAATGAATTTGTAATTTCAATTTTTTTGTTTGGAGGTGGTCCAAGGGAGAATGGAATTTTTTTTTTTTTTTTTTGAGTCAGAGTCTCACTCTGTTGCCCAGGCTGGAGTGCAGTGGCAAGCTCACGGCCACCATAGCCTCAAACTGCTGGGCTCAGGAGATCCTTCCACCTCAGCCTTCCAAGTAGCTAAAACTACAGGTGTGTGCCACCATACCCAGTTAATTTTTTGATTTATTGAAGAGGCAAGGTCTGCCAGGTCGCCCAGGCTGGTCCCAAACCCCTAGGCTCAGGTGATCCTCTCGCCTTGGCCTTCCAAAGTGCTGAGATTACAGGCTTGAGCCTGGCCTGAGAATGGTATTCTTATGCAAAGCAACTTTAGTTCCTTCCTATCTCCTTGGCTCATTTTACTCTGACTTGCTGCAATGATTTTCGGTCCACAGGCTCCCTTGCAACCCCTGCAGCACGACCAACGCATGCAACAGGCCCATTGGGCCGTGTGTCTCCAATCCCTGCATCCCACGTGCTCGGTGTGGGCCGTGCAACAACTTTGTGCGCTAGAGGACCCACTGCCAGGAGGAGGAGCAGGGCATCAACTCAATGTCATCCTAGTGTCTCCCACATTGACCAACCTCTGGCCAGAGGCAGAAGCATTCCCACCAGCCCCAACTTCCAGGGGGCAGTTCCAGCTGTCCGTGGCATTCCTTGACTTGGCCCTTCAGCACAAGAGACTGCAAAATTCTCCTCCAAGTCACATAAGAGACTTATAGCAGGACCAAGGGGCATCTATTATCATAAAGACACATTTGCATGACATGCCATGCATTAACAAAACTTATCTTAAAAATAATTCTACTGAATCTGGCAGAGCTGACGGGCATGCTATGAAACAATGTAATTGGAATAAATCTTCCTTGTCAGTCTTTTGGTTTTTGGAGATGCAATGAAAAATCATTTTGTAAAACCTCCTAATAAACTCTTATTCTGGTACAAAAATTACAATTGTCTGTTTTGCTTTTTTTTTTTTTTTGAGTTGGGGGTCTCACCCTGTCACCCAGACTGGAGTGCATTAATTAGCACAATGACAACTCTGCAGTTTCGACCTCTGGGGCTTAGGTGACCCTCCCACGTCAGCCTCCTGAATAGCTGGGATTATATGCACATATCTGGCTAATTTAAAAAAATTTTTTTTTCTAAATTTTCTGTAGAGATGAGGTCTTACTATGCTGCCCAGGCTGATGTCGAATTCCTGGGCTCAAATTATCCTCCTGGCTTGGCCCCCCAAAGTGCTGGGAGGCTTGAGCCAGTGCTTCCAGTCTGTTTCACTTGTTAATACCAAAAGCGGTTGTCTTGTATAAATGAAAAGTCACCAGTGTTCTCCCATCAGATGGAGGAGTCACTCGCCCCAACACATGGTCTGTGACTTCCTTCAAAGGAAAAGTCTCCACCTGTTGAGCTGGGTTTCATGTCTGGGAAGAAGGTGGTGGGAGGGAGAACAGCAAATCCCCATGCAAGTGCCTTAGAGACATAGGAGTTATTCATTTTGAAACATGAAATGCAGAGATTTGCAAATATTTGGAATAAAGAGAAATCAGCACGAAGGGAATATAAATCTATCTATTTTAATATACGTATCTCATTTATACTTATACATGCCCACATATCATATACAGATATACTCACATACCATAGCCACATACATCCACCACACACACACAGACACACATACACACACACACACACACGTGCACACACACCTTATGCTGGTAGGTTGTAGGTAGGAAGAAGCAGCAAGGGGAGGGGGATCCAGCAGCTATGAGGAGCATGGGATCTGCTAGCCTTGACTTTGCCCTCCTCTTTTCCCCCTCCCCAGCACCCCTGTGGCTTTCCACAGCTCTATGGTGTGGGCCTGGAACTCTGCTGGAGTGGGCTTTCTCTGCTCAGTTGCCTGGAGTCTGCTTCAGATGATGGAGAACTCGGACAGGCTTATTCTGTATTCTAGTGAACCTGGTGCAGTAGTCCTATCCAACAGCATATACATGTTTTTATGTATATGCTGTTGGGATTATCTTTCTGTCAGATGACTGCACTAAGCGGTGTCCAGATGTACCAATGTTTAAAAAAACATATGCCGGGCATGGTGACTCACGCCTACAATCCCAGCACTTTGGGAGACTGAGGTGGGAGGATGGCTTGAGGCCCAGGAGTTTGAGGCCAGCCAGATTGAGAAACATTAGGAAGACTTCCTCTCTTAAAAAAAAAATTCCAGGCATGGTGGTGTGCACCTGTAGTTCTAGCTACTCAGAAGGCTAAGGTGGGAGGACCACTTGAGCCCAGGAGTTCCAGGCCGTAGTTCTAGCTATGATGGCACCACTACGTTTCAGCCTGGGAGACAGAGTGAGATCTTGTTTCAAAACCAAAACAAACCAAACCAAACCAAACAAAAAACATCCAAACAACAACCAAGTGAGGAAACCCAAGGCCCAGCCTATAAATGAGATTGAGGAGTAACAGACCAGAAAGACCATTTCAGACAGAGAGACCAGGAAGTCAAGGGAGGGAACAAGACAGATGACTCTGAAGGAAGGGGGAAGGCCAGTGCATTGAGTGTGAAGAATGAGAGAGGCGATCAGCCGGCAAGGGCTGGCAGCGGTCGGGGATGTGGGGGTTCATCGGTTCTGGGGAGGATCTGATTTTATTTCCAGTGAAGATCGAAGACTCTGGAGAGTGAAAGGATGGATTTGATTGACACCTTCCTTGAAAGGAGCGCTTTGGCAGCTGAGGGGGAACTAGGTGGATCAAACACTAACATTTCAAGCTTCGGGGTAGTGGATGACACTTCCAAGTCAGGAATGTTGTCTTGTTTTGTTTCAAAGAAGAGTCACTGACATCTAACAACGGCTCACATTCTTCATCAGAAACAGGAGCATCAGACAAGCAGTGCCAAAAATCACCAGAATTGCTCAAGCTATAAGAGGATATGGTATGACATGACCTGCCCCTTGTTATTGTGAAACTCACTCTGACACCTTGATGAGAACTCACCAGGTGGATGGGCCCGGCCCTGTCAGGCTCCTATCTGAGCCAGCTGCAGGTGTGCAGAGGTAGGGTTCTCTCGCTTTCACCTTTTTTTTTCATGTAGGGACAAGCATAGGTCTGAAATGTAAAGACCAGGGAAGATTTACAGCCTCCCCTGTCAAAGACGGATTTATAAAAAAGTCAAACATGTGTTCGGCAAGGGCCAGGACACGTTGGCATCTATACAAGATGACTTCATGTGACAGAGCAATTGAAGCTCTGGTGACCCTGACAAGCTAAGGCTTGAGTGAGGCATTAGAGTGTGTGTGTTTAGAGTTTTAAAAAGGATTAAAAGCCGAAAAAAAAAAAGACTAGAAACCAAGCCCCAGAAAAATCTTGGATTTGGAAACGACTGCTTTGGTTTTCAATCTGAATTGTAATCTCTATCTGAATCTCAGCCCTCAGTGTGTTACTTGGTCTCTCTGAGCCTCAGTTTCTTAAGCTATAAAATGGGGAGAATAATAACCACCTCATGGCTTTTTTTTAAATAAATAAGGATCGAATGAGATTATGTTGTCAAAGGTGCTTAACCCAATGCTGGCTACGTCCTTGATGTGCAATGTGGTTACTAGTCACTTCCTGAGGAAACGATATCCCCGCATTCTTTCCTATTACTCAGGTCAGGGACTCCACAGCCTTGAGACTCAAGGGTTTCGCTTGCCTGAGACCTTTGGTACCCTAGTGGGAACCCGGTTTCACATACCCTCAAGGTGAGGGCTGTAGAAGCCTGGCTGGCAGAGACAGGAAGCTGAGGTCCTTGAGCTAAAGGTTTGAGATCAGAGAGAAATGAATTCAGGTTGCATGCATGTGTGCTCATGTGCCTGTGTGTGTGTGTGTGTGCCTGTGTGCGCGAGCTTGAGTGTGTGTGTGTCCACTCATGTGTGTGTGAACACAGAGGGGTTTGTGTTGTATGTGTGTGTATGTGTTTGTATTAGTAGGAAGATGTGTAGTTATGATTATTAAGCTGGTGGTATTTTCGCTGATTTTAACAATCAAAATTTTTAAACAAGAAGATAAAAGTAAAGCTCAGATCTGGGGGTGTCAAAGTCAGAATAATTTTAGTGACTTATAGAAGTTGGTTTCCACTTAAGCCTACTTTCTATACAGGAAACAATTAAGTTTATCATTAAAGATGTGGGAAAATTAATCTACTTGTATTTTGTCTTACTAATTTCATACCTGCACGTGCTGACTTCTTTGTCTTGGTTGGTTGTGGAGTCTGGTGACTATTGAGGATATGTGGTTGTGGAGTCTGGTGACTATTGAGGATATGTGCGGGGTACCTGATTCAAGGAGCAGAGTGTATGTGGTCCACCGTCAAAGAGCCAGGCAGGGAAGAGCATCACGACACACATCAGACTCCAATACAGAGGGACGTCTCCCTTAGGAGGGTACACTCTGGGGTGGGGAGAGGACGGCAATGAGACAGTTGTAAGTTTGTTCTTGATAAGTACTCAGCGAGATTGGTTTCCCAAGGTTACTGCTTTGGGGAAAATGCAGACACAGGTGGGCAGGCGGGAGGGATGGTATCCCCTGGGTGGGTGACGGGGTGGGGAAAGGCCCAGAATAGTGCATCTGAGAAACGGTGAGCTCTGTTTGACATGTGGATGTCAAGGATTTTGGAAAAGCAGATGTCTTCCTCAGTGCAGATGTCTTCCTCAGTGTGTTTGCATTCCTGAGAGAGAAAGAGAGAGAGAGAGAGAGAGAGAGAAATTGTCCTGGGCAATTAGTAAGTCATCAGTTTACTTTGCCACCTAGTCATTGTTTGTGGTCCTATTTCTACTGCTACCTTACATTTGTCTTTAATTCTAGCTCCATGTTTTCCTCTGGGGTTCCATGGTGGATCTAGCTTTTTTTGGTTCTGGCTTTGGCACCCCCAGGATATTATGTACCCCTGTTCTCTGGTGTTTCTTGCCCTTGGCCACCTATGCAGGCTTGCAGTCACTCATGTGTACAGTTAGTGGTCAGAGAAAGGCTCCGTCCCTCTCTGGGTGGATGCAGCCCGTGGGCACCAGGCTCAGCAGGCCCACATGAGCTGGTCTCTCTGCTGCCCACAGCTGGGTGCTCTTGTGCCTCACACAACTCAGGCCTGCCTAGGCAGCCTTGGGACAGCTGGGCTGCCTGCCCAAAGCCTGGGTCCTGAGCTCCATCCGGGCATGTCCAGGTATGTCTTTGCTAGATTGATCCTCAAGTCAGAGAGTGTAACAAGTTTTGGAGAATTTTTACATTTTTTTCACACTGATTCTTGTGGCACGCCTTTACGGCAGACAGAAAGAAGGCGCGGAACAGGTGCTCAGCAGATGATTAATAGCCTGTTTGCCTGAAATAAATAACCCTTTTAGGGCAGATGAGAAAACAAAGTGTACTGAGGTTGTGTGAGTGATGTGATGCAGCAAAAATGTTTCTATTCATCAGCAGAAGATGTACTTAGCAGGAAACACGTAGGTCTTTTTCTAAGGGAGTAATTCCCTCTTCTCTTAACCTTGACATGTGTTCTTTGAAGGCATTGAGTTATTCGTACCTTAACAACCATGACACGCACAGGATTAGACATGAAACTTCATCGTGAAAGAACGTTTATGGCAAGACAGGGTATGGAGTGTGCAACTTTTGAACCAAGCCCAACAAAAAACAGAAGTTGAGTAAAGGACTTAAGTGGTTTGACAGCACAAAGATTAAATTTGTGCCAGGAGTTTTTCCATTTCTTCTCAGAGGTGCTTAAGTGTAAACCCAGAGAGTTCCCTGACATGCTCGCATCACAATGTGACTTTGTGACAGGCTGATTCTACAAGGCTTGGGGTCTGAGTCTGTTGTTTTTCTCTCCACACAGGAATGGGTGTCTCTTGCTAGACACAAAGTTCAAGGGTTTTTGAATCAAAGCTGATTGAATGCAACAACCCAAGGCATATATTCCAGAAAGATTTAAATTCTAATTAAGAAACTTAAGCTATGTCTTAAAAATCTTTGTTCCCCCTTTAGTGAGCATTAGGTTAAGCTATGATGAATAAGAAGTGAATACTGGGTGAAAAAGTGAAACTTTTGGTTGGATCAAGGTGTTCCCTTGACACACTCATTGCATATCCAGTGAAATAAGTTGATTGAAAAATATCAGTTTATGTTTATGTCTAGATGTTAAAAAAATACCTTGAACTTGTATATGCATTTATAAAACCATAAAATGTTAGAAGGAGATACATATTAAATTCATAATTGTGTCTATCTTTGGGTAGACAAAATTGGAATGAGAATGGGTATGAAAGTCAAGAAAGTTCCCAGTGCTATCATTAATGCTATATTTACTTAATTTTCAACACATTTAGATCAAATATGAAAAAAATTAATAGTCACTAATCCTGGGAAAGTACAGGTTTGAAAACACATTTTCTCTATTATTTCTTCTTCTTCTTTTTTAGAGTAGCTGTTTTTTTTTAAAGGATTTTATTGCTATGAAAACAAAACACAACACAAAAGAATTGGGTGGAAAAGCAAACAAATCTCTTTATTTTAGCTAACCATAGCTGTGGTCCTCCTGGGTGTTAGGCCTTGAAGTCTTAAGAGCATTGCTGTTCATCTGATGATATCTTAAGATGCTAAGACTAAGCCGAGTAACCTGGAGGATGTCACTTCTTGTTCGGTCCTGGACACCCACAGCCACAATGATGGAAAAGGACATTTGTCTAGATCCCTCCAATCCGATATTTGTGTAAGGGTATTTGTGATTTTCATACTTACTATGATATGGAGAAACCAGGTCAAGTAAGTCAAAGGCCACTTCCTAAGAACAATCTAACAGCTTTATTGCAAGAACTTGGAGTTCTCCTGGAAGTGCTGTACAAGATTTAAGCACAATGAGTACTTCCGCCTCTGGGATGGATGGGGAAGCACCAAGTCTCAAGGGGTTCATGGAAATCAATCTCTCAGCCATGGAAGCAGAAATAGGTGCCTGGCCATCAACAGTCCCTACATTTGGGTTGGTGTGTTTCTCTAAGGTATCTGTCTAGTTGATTCATTGACTTAGGACATTTTCCTGCTGAGGATGAGGTTTCCTTTTTCAAATACAAATCCTTGATTTAAAAATTAAGAATACCTTCCAGGGGCATCTTCTTTGTCAGAAATTTTATAGACAGAAGTAAGAAAAGGGGGGGGGGGGTATGTTGTGGAGAGTTCAAAGATGGCAGGTGGCATCATACAGGTCCAGGAAGCTTTTCCTGGGGCTAGGAGACTGGGGAATGGGGAAGAGTGTGGATTCAGTGTGGACCATCCTTTCTGGTCCGTATACTGCCCTGACTTAGTAACCCTGAAGTGTTGAATTAAGTTTGCCTTCAGGACTAGCTGAGAGGGCTTCTCTCTCCTACAAATAACTCCCCTGGTTTCTTGCTGATAGGAAATGAGCTTTATGAGAGAAAGAGAGAGAGAGAGAGAGAAGCAGGAAATAAACCAAGCATACAATATATGGATCAGTTAAAGGGCTATTAGCAAACCTGACAAAATGACTGATACTAGATACCTCTTGGTTTTGTTGTTGGGGACAAAAGGGATGGGAGAGGCAGAGGACAATGACCATAGGTCATTAGCATCACACAGATTAGGGAAAGGATGATCTGGGAAGAGAGAAAGAATATGAAAAGAAGACTGTGCAATGGTTATCTCTTATCTGCATGCTTCTCTTGCAACTGCCTTGGCCAGTCCTCCCATTGACCTCAATTCTCCTCTGGAATCTAGGCGCATTTGTGACTATGGTGGAAATGACATAAAGTGACTTCTGAGAATAGATCATAAAAAGCAGAGTAGCTTCTGCTTGGTTCTCTTGGCTGCTCAGAACATAGACACAGGGCCATGAGGAGGCCCAAGAAGCTTTCACGTGTTTCCAGGTAAGACTCCAGACAACATGCCACAGAGGCAAGCCGTCCTGCAGTGCCTTTTCAGAATTCCTGGTCCACAGAATCCTACAAGCATAGTGAAATGTTTGTTGATTTCCATCATCGTATTTGGGTTGTTTGTATGTAACAGTAGGAACTGGAACAATAACTTTCTCTGGGGCCTATGGTTTGTCTTTACCTTGGGTGGGAACCAAAAGAAAGCATCAGCCAATGACATCTTGACTTCATGGCATCCTTGAAATTCTATGGGTGCCTAAACAGGGCTGGCTTTCTTTTGTCAGCATATTTCCAAAGACCACACCTGTAGATATTTCATAGTTCGCCACTTTTTAAAAAGAGAGTAAAAGTCTTTAACATACTCTATGTTTGATAATGTTAGTACCTAAAGTCTTTGCGGGTCTGTTAGTTTTGCACTGTTAGTTTTGCTGCTTCTCACTCATGGTGCCTTGTTTCCTTGTGTGCTTAGTAATGTATGATGGAATTGTTCATGGCATCACTCAGGATAGGCTAGGGTATAGTTATCACAGTAATATCCCCAAATTTCTCACATCTTATCACAACGAGTTTTTTTTCTTGCTCATGCTCTACGTCCAACATAAGTCATTTGGGGAACTCTATCATTATACTTAATCAAGAACTCCGACTGACAGTAGCTCCAATCCTAGACATAATAATATTTGGCAAATAGTTCTACCGATTCCCATACCCATTTTATCTGGGATATTATTTGTGGGGCTTGGTTAAGGTAGGATGATGGTGTATTCCTCCAAAAAGGATTTGCATTTGTTTCGGCCAGTGCGCCGGGACTCTACAAGTCAGCAGCCTCTTTACATTCATGACCTGAAATTTCTCAGCTCACCCAGGTAATGTGCAAAACAGCGTTTCTTACAGTGCCCTGTAATAGGAATGAGGGCAAGGCACTGAGTTTAGTTCTGGGCCACCATTACACAAAGGATGTGGCCCTCTGGGGTTCTAGCTTCATGGAGGGGAAGATCCCCTAGAGGAGTCTCTGCCTTGGGTGGGTCCTGAACATTGTCTTCTGTTTTTATCTCCCTGAAGAGGTAACGAAAATTGCAGTTCAAGTTTACCAAGTTCAGCAAATGCCCTTGGGGGAGAAGCAATTTCAGTGCTCAGTTCACCTGGGTGCGTACCTGGACTTAGTTTTTGATAATCATTTGGTCGTTGGTATTATCTTGTCAGCTTCTTGATGCTTTTAGGAAGTTTCAGACTTTAAAAAAAAGACGGCATATTTAGTTGTTTTCATCATATGGGAGATACCATATCACCTGAAACTCTGGAGCTGAATGGTCCAGGATAGAAGCCACTAGCCTCATGTGGCTATTTAAATACAAATGTATTCACATTAAACAGAACAAAAAATCCAGTCCCTTTATCACATCAACCACATTTTTAGGGTTCCACGTCCACATGCAGCCAGTGGCTACTGTACTGGCCAGTGCAGAGTTAGAACATTTATATGATCACAGAACATTCTATTATCCAGCTCTGCTTTCAGATCCAAGAAGGCGTGAACAGTTAATAATGATCAGTGAGTGAGGAAGGGTACGGGGACCCCACTCTCTTCTGGTTTTGCCTGTACTGTACTACGGAGGTCATCTCATACTGATTTATGATTTTATTTCCTTTTGAATGCCCATCATACAACAGCCACTGAATATAAGTGGGTGAATAAAACAGCTGGGGTCTCTGCGTCTCTGTGGTTGTGAAACTTGAATCTCTGACTCTGAGGTTTACCTTAAGACAAAGAAGTAATTTTCTGTGGTTCCCTCAGGAAAGCCAGGAGTAGAAGGAGGAGGAGGAAGGGCTTCAGAAGCAGACGGATCTGGGTTCAGATCCAAGCTTTTCATCTGTTAGTTAAAGTAATTGACCACCACAAGCTTCAGTTTCCCCATGGGCAAGGATAATAACCCTTATTGTATTTAGTTATCTTGAGCATTCATCAAAGAACACATATAAAGTCTCTGTGGCAGAACATGGCACGTAGGAAGGACTGAGAATGCGCTTCCTTTGTCAAGAGATGATTAAGTAGACACATTACTTAAATAAGTTTCATGTACATGTAATAAGCCTCTTGCATCAAACCAAGTTTTTGTCGAGTTTCTTCTGGTGATGCCAGCATTAGAACCTGTCCTGTGAGTGCTTCCAAGAAACACTGGAAGCTGCATGTGTAATGTCATGAGGTGAACACTAGGGGCCGCCAGAACAGACGGCATCACTAGGTTTCTGTTGATCTCTGCTTCCTGTTCTTTTGTGTACAGTAAACTTTCACTTAACAGGCACATGTTTTTCGATTATGAAAACCAGGAGGTTTTTGCAAAGCAGTATCTGCCACATTCCAAGATAAATTTCTGATGGGTAACAGCACTGAGTGTAAAAAATGCAGCCATAAAAACTAGAAGAAAATAAAGTGAATAGTTGTGAATACTTTGGGGAAGGGGAAGAACTTTTGAAACACAAAAAAACGGCAGAGCTTTTCGGTTTTTGGCTGATCGGAGGCCAAGGTGCAACTTTCTTCGGTTGTCCAGAATTCAGGTTCATCTGACACCAGCCGCCTCCACTATGCTGCCCAAGTTCGACCCCAATGAGATCTGAGGTGCACTGGGGGCAAGGTCAGTGCCATTTCTGTGCTGGCCCCCAAGATTGGCCCCCTGGGCCTGTCTCCAAAAAGGGTTGGTGATGACATCGCCAAGGCAACCAGTGACTGGGAAGATCTGAGGATTACAGTGGAACTGACCATTCAGAACAGATAGGCCCAGATTGAGGTGGTATGTTCTGCCTCTGCCCTGGTCATCAAAGACCTCAAGGAACCACCGAGAGACAGAAAGAAACAGAAGAACATTAAACATAGTGGGAAACATCACTTTTGATGAGATTGTTAACATTGCCTGACAAGTGTGACACCGATCTTTAGCTAGAGAATTCTCTGGAACCATTAGAGATCCTGGGGACTGCCCAATCTGTGAGAGGCAATGCTGATGGCTGCCATCCCCATGACATCATAGATGACATCAACAGTGGCTCCGTGGAATGCCCAAAGAAGCAAAAAGGAGATATATTTCAACAAAGGCTCATTTAACAAAACAAACAAGCAAACAACAAAAAACCCAGCAGAAACAAAAATAGAGTTTCTCCATAAAAAACTTCTGTGCATAAAAATACCATAGGCACAATGGAAAAGAAATGACACCCTGGGATAAATTCTACCCCACACGTGAGTTGCACAAAGGAAAACTAATATGCTTAGTGTAAAATAAATTCATATAAATAAATTAGGAAAGATGGGTAGCTTAACAGAAAAATCAACATCAGTAGATAACTTCCAAAAAAGGAAGCGACTTATAAAATAAATGCACTAATAATTAAATAAGTACAATAAATACTACAAGAGACTTCATGATTGGCCCACCCAATTGGCAAAGAGATTTTTAAAAATAATAACTGTTATTGGCAAAGGCATTGTGAAATGGATACACATGGAGAAAATTTTTCTTGAGAATGAGTTTTAAAATATTTATGAATAGCCTTAAAATTATTAAGTTGGAGGCTCAGTAATTACATTTTGATGGGTTTATTTTAGAAAGGTAAAAAGAAAGAGGCATAAAAATTCACACTTAAGAAAATTCACCTTAGTGTTTTATTTTTGATAATGGAAAACTGGAACCAACTTAGATCTCCAGTGATAGGGAAGGTCTCCATCAACCTGAAAATATAAATTCTCAAAATTTTATAGTATTTAACAATATACTCATGAGCATTTTCTCAGGTTAAGTACAATAGTCCGTGTACAGCTCAAATTGATTTAGTTTGTGTAAAGACATGTGTCACGATGAGAATTTTGGGTGTTCACTGGTGTTATTTTTCTTCTGTGATTTTTTTTCACTGTTGGTCTTTCCTCATGGTGTGGGGAGAAGTGAGGACTTTCTGTATTCACTGCCCCCAGGGTAGGGTTATTGCTGTAGAAACACAGAAGGACTTAAGTCATTGCTTAGCTTACGCAATTCAAAGTAGACCTTTGTAGTGGAGGAGAGTGGGTGGACAGATGGCCAGGACCTTCCGGCCTCCTGGAAGGAGTGAAGCAGAATTTGTGGACTGGGGCACAGGGGGAGCTCCAGTATCTCAGCTGATGGCATCAGAGGGATGGTGGGGCCGAGAGAAAGAGAGGACCACGTGCGTTTCAGCAGTGCCCACTGGGAAACCTGTTGCCATCCTCTTACAGCATTCAAGCTTACCGCCTCTCAGAACTCAGATACTACCTCTAGATGAAGGATGGGGGAGGAGGGGATCCTGAATGATTTATGTGTTTACACAGAACCGACTTTTCTTTCTTCCCCTTAAGCTGGAATAAGGGTTTGAAATAGCAGTCTTAGAGAAAAATGAAATGATGTATTTTTAACACGACTTAGAACATGGATTTAGAAATTTGTAACTGGTCTATTTTTTAAATATATATTTATACACGTATATATCTGTGTGCACATTTGTCAACATTCATCTCAAGACTTATGTGCAGATCTTTTGAAGAAAATGCTAAAGGGAAAACTAGGGTTGTGGTATTATAGATGATTTTTATTTTATCCTTTTTAATGTTTTTTGTATTTTTCAGAAATTCACAGTATGCAGGTATAACATTTATAATGTAAACATTTAATTATTATTTTAATACAGTGTCAAAGACAAATGACAACTGGGGAAAATACTTATAGTGCAACTTTCATTGTCTACTACACAAAGATTTCCATCAATCAGACAAAAAGACCAATAACCCAGTAGAAAAGTGAGCAAAGGATATTAAAAGATAATTCATGACAGAGGAAACATGAAAAGCCTTTAAGCATATGAAATATCGCTCAATTGCATTTCCAATGACAGAAGGGCAGATTAAAATGATTCTAAGATCCTCTCTCCCATCAGATTGGCAAGGCCACACTCCTTGGCGACATGGTGTTGATAAACAATGGGAGACAGGTGGTCTCACCCAGTGCTGATGGGAGCGGAAATTGGTACAGCCTTTATGGCAACAAACATCAAAATGACAAAGCAGAAACTCATTGATCTGGCAATTTATCTTCTAAGAGTTCATGGCGGGGATCTATCAAGCACGTGTAAGGTGATCTGCAAGTACACAGTATCCCTTGGGACGCGGTTACAAAAGTAAACTTAGAAATATTAGAAGCGATTTAAGTGCCTTTCAATAGGGAACAGGTTAAATAAATTACTGGTACAACGCAACCTATGAAGAACTTCTTTATGTGCCGATATGAAATGTTCTCTAAGATTCCTTGGGGTGGGTGGGGGGGAGGACTAGAGTTAAGAATAGTGGACAGTCCTCGAATGGGACTCGGAGCCAGGCTATCCTGGCGGGCCTCCACGGAGGCACCCACGTTGGCTACCACAAAGGCCGTGGCTGCGGCGCCAGGCGGGTCCTCAGCGCCCAACCCTGAGCGCACCCCACGCCAGCAGCTCCCCAGCTGAAGGGTGGAGAAGGGAAGAGGAGCGAGGCGAGCTCCAAATCCAGCCGTCCCTCGCCCTCCAGAAGGAAAAGGACAGCCTTGAGAAGCCGGATCGGGCTGCGCAAGGCCCCTCCCCGCCCCCGCGCGACAGTTCAGGCACTGCGGGTAGGGGTCACTAGAGCCCCGCGAAGTGCAGGGCCAACCCAAGAGGAGCAGACGCAGGGCGCTGCCAAGGCCCGGAAAAGCACCACGACTCCAGGGAGGAAACCGAGGGGCCAAGACACAGAACTGGAGAAGCAGAGGACATCTCGCTGCAGCTCCCAGAGGAGAAGCAGGAGCCTTCTGGCTCTGGACGGCTCCGCCCCGCTGCTCCATTCCTGGTCCCCCACCTGCCTGCGCACCTACACATACCACACGGCACACCAGCAGCCGTAGGGTCCCGGGTCCCAGTGGTCTCAGTTCCTGGAGACCCACCCCCCACCCGGGTAGTTGCCCTCCTTGGACAAGGCGAAGTCCCACAGCCACCCCCTGCACCTGCTGGGTCCCTATTCCTGGGGCTCAGAGCATTGCTCTCCAGACTCCTTCTCCTCCACTCTTCTCATTGGCTTCCCATAAAGAGCCCTGAAAGGGCTCCCCTGGCCCTCAAAGGAGTCCAGGCCCCCATCTCACTCTGACATGCCTTCTCCACTGTCCTGGCAGTAGCAGGCGTGGCCAGTGGAGGGGGTGCTTGGTGCATCCGGACAATCTGTCTCTGTCACCCTGTGAGTGCACACCATCTTCCTTCCCTCCCTCTTCCCTGCACGAGGCTAGACAGCCCCCTTGGGTACAGGAAGGCAACCCCCATTCACAGGGGCCCTAGCTCATTTTGACCTCACCCTGGGACTGAGCACCCATTGCAGTGATACAGAGGCAGAGTCATCTTCATCCAGGTGCTTGTGGCCACCTAAGGGGGGGCTGGGGTCTCTCTCCCACCCCTTCCTGCTTGCACCCCTCTCCTCAAATGACACACTCCTGACAGGAGGTAGGCTTGCTGACTCCTATCCACCCCCCCAGGAATCCGGTTTCATCTTTCTGTGCTCAAAACTACCTCTGGATAGCTGTGTTCTTTTATTGGGCAGTGTTTCATTCTTCGACATTCATCATTGCTGCCGCTACCAGCACCAAATGTTCATCCTCATCACCTTCCCCTGTTCTGTCCACATTCCCTGCCCCCAAGATAGTCTGGGGCACAGCAGGCTGGGTTATCCACTGCCCCAGTTCCAGGGTAGGTGGGGCCCTGTCCCTAGGCTGCTGCGGCAGAGTGGAGGCGCATGTTGACCATGGGGAGTGTAGGGTCCACCTTCCTCCCCTGTTCTACCAGGATGGGGGTAGCTATTATTTTTCCCAGGCTGGGGCTCCTCATCTGGTTTCCTATTTGCAGTTACTTGAGTTTAAAAAATTTTTTTTTCCTGGAAAAAACCCTAGTATGGGTATCATTTGTGTAATGAACAAAAATGCTGAATGCATTTCTCTCTATCATTTTCTTGTACATATCAAACTACAAGGTCTGATGATTAAGTTTGTAAACTTACCACCATGCACTTACATTGGCAGCACTGTGCAAACAACCCGGTAAGGTTTCATAACCTTGGTATACCAGTGTCTCACAGCTGTGTTCATGTCAACATGTGGCAGTGCTTTGCTGAGTGGCATTCGTTATTGTTGTGTTTCTGTGCACCATCACAAGAATGTTGGTGCTTGAATTACAGCAACGGACAAACATTACATTTCTTGTTAAACTTGGCAGGTGAAATCAGGGACATTTTAGTCCAAGTTTATGGGGTTAATGCCATGAAGAAAACAGCAGTGTACGAATGGATTAAATATCTTTCTGAGGGGAGACAGCGTGTCATTGATGAAGAGGGGTCAGGATGGCCAGTAACGAGCAGAACTGAGGAAAACATTGCAAAAGTTTGTCGAGTTGTGGGTCAAAATTGTCAGCTGACTGTGAGAAGCATAGTAGACCAAATAAACATCGATAGAGAAATTGTCAGGAAAATCTTAACTGAAAATCTTGGCATGAAAAAGGCGTGTGTAAAAATGGTCCCAAAGGAGCTCACTGATGAACAAAAGCAAAGGAGAGTCGAAGTTTACCAAGATCCTTTGGAGAGGCAGATGATGTTTTGGGCCATATTATCATTGGCGATGAAACATAAGTGTTCCAATATGACCCTGAAACAAAGTGTCAAAGTGCACAATGGAATTCAGCCAATTCTCCACGACCAAAAGAGTTCCCTCAGTCCAAATTAAGAGTACAAGCAACATCGCTAATCTTTTTCTATATCAGAGGGATTGTTCATCACCAGTTTGTACCATCTGGACAAACAGTTAACCAAGTTTACTATTTGGGAGTGCTGAAAGGGCTGTGTGAAAAAGTTAGACGAAAATGAACTGAACTTTTTACCAGCAACTCATGACTCTTGCATCATGACAATGCACCCGCTCACAAGGCACTGTCTGTGAGGGAGTTTTTGGCCAGCAAACAAATAACTGTATTGGAACACCCTCCCTACTCACCTGATCTGGCACCCCAATGACTTTTTTATTTCCCTGAAGATAAAGGAAACATTGAAAGGAAGACATTTTGATGCCATCAGGGCAACAAGGGCAATACGACGACGGCTCTGATGGCCATTCCACAATTGTTTTGATGGGTGAACTGGGTGCTGGCATCAGTGCATAGCTTCCCAAGGGGAATACTTCAAAGGTGACCAGAGGGATATTCAGCAATGAGGTATGCAGCACTTTTTCTAGGGTGAGTTCACGAACTTAATTGTCACACCCTGTATATGTGGCCAATTATTGTTCCAAGTGTTCAATACGTGCATATGATCATTCATTTAGTCACAACAGCCCTACAAGATTGGTACTATTGTCTTAATTTCTGTTTTATAGCTGAGGAAATTTGGGTACAGAGGGACTAAGTGATTGTGGGAGCAGAGATGGGTGGATGAGAGGCAGGAGAATTGGATGGTGAGAGGTTGGAGGATGAAGGAGACTTCACCTCATGCTCTTTGGTACCTTTTACCCTGGGACTGCGCAGCCTATTGTTAAAATAAATAAACAAACTCAAGGATGTGTCATCTGTGGACATGGCTGTATTATACTCACCCATTCTGTGGATGTGGTCGGGTGGAAGAAACACTGAACCAGAAAGCTGAACATTTTCATTATGGGTTCAGTCTCTCAGTGATGTGTCCTCTCTGGACCTTGGTATCATTTTTAATAAAGTACAAGTGCTTGGGGGTAGTGGCCACAGTGCTATTAAATTATATCAGTGTTTCCTTACCTAATCTGAGTCACCTGAGAAACTTAAAAAACGCAGCTTCTTAAGCTCCTATGAACACATGCTCTGATTCAGCATAAGGACTGGGGTGTAGCTTGGGGGTCTGTGTTTTTCAAAGTCCCCAGCCTAGGTGATTCTGATGTAAAACCCTAGATCAGATGATCTTTCAGTGATCTCTCCCTGCTCTAAACTTCCCCATCCTGTGAAGTACTGAGTTTCATATCAGATCCCAGCAGCCCATGCACCACTCACCCCCAAGTCCCCAGCCTGTCCTTAATCCTTCTGGCCCTTCTTAGAGGCTGTGGTACCGTAGCCCATCAAAAAGGAAAGGGAGTCAAAAAGGGAGGGGCTTTGTCCTTGATCCAGATCCTCAACCCCACCCCTCCTTCCATCCCCACCCCATCCACACCTTCTGTCCCCCCCCGCCCTCCCCCACCATGGGGTGCTGTACTCCAGAAGGCAGAGCCTGTGGCCTCCAGACTGCCGTGATCATTCTAAGAGGGTGACAAGACACCAAAGCCCAACATAGAGAGTTTGACCCATCTCAGAATTCACACAAGGACTCAAATTCCTGATGGATTCTAGTGTCTCTCCAAAGGCATTTTATTCCCTCAGATGACTCGCTGGGTGTTTTGTATGACAATTATTCATTCCTCCAGATGGCCTATAAGGCTGGGGCTCTTTTACAAAGGTGCACAACCTTCCCATTTTATTGTAGTGTTGTGTATTTCGCAATCTCCCTCCCTGCCTCCCTCCCTTCCTCCCTCCTTCTGTTTCTTCCTTCTTTCCTTCTCCTCTTCCTCCTCCTCCTGCATCTCCTTCTTCTCGTGTCAAGGAAAGGCCTGGGGTTGGGAGAAGCGGGTTCTGAACTCGGCTTTTCCACCCATCCAGGGAGAAGTGTGAGTATCCAGGACCCTGTGCAGCCCAGTCAGAATGTGGCTGTCCAGACTCTTTTATGACGAGTCTCTCTCCATTTCATAGGGCAGTTATTACTCATGACTGATGCTCACCAATCAAGCCCACGCAGACATGTGGCACACTCCACATACCACACACACACACACACACAAATATTTGCCTTGTCACATGGTCCAGGGCAGGATGCCAGTTCCACCTGGGAGAAGCTGCGTGGCCAGAACCTTCCACAGCAGCAGAGGGAACAGGGCATCCAGCTGTTGCCTTCTGCTTTTCCAGAGTTAGCATCCATGGAAAACCAGGTCCACTGCCAACATGTCACCGGAGAGGAGGTGGGAAACAAGCCCCCCCATGCCAGAGGCAGAGCCTGCGACTGACTTCCCCTTCCTCTCTTCAACCTGGCCTAATGACCGCTGGCCCATGTTTGGCCATGATGACAGGTCTTTCCGAAGGCGTATTTTTACCCTCTGGACAAACAGCCCTTGGAAGGAGTGGGACTTTTTTATGAGTTGAGGTACTCCGGGCTGGAAAATAAACAGCCAGTTAATGAGACGCTCTTATGGAAACTGGCACAAATAACAACAAAGACAACATCCTGTCCCTCGTGCCGACACCCTCGGGTGAGGGGCTATAAAAGCCGCCATCCGGCTGGCCACGGGCAGTCTTGGGGCACTCCGGCCGCGCTCCCGACCTGCGACCTGACCAGCCGGGACCATGGGGTGCTGCCCAGGGGACTGCTTCACCTGCTGCGCTCAGGACCAGAACTGCTGTGAGGAGTGCTGCTGCCAGCCGGCCTGCTGTGGGTCCTGCTGCGGCTGCTGCGGGCCCTGCTGCGCGTCCTGCTGTGGCTGCGGGGGCTCCGGCTGCGGGGGCTCTGGCTGCGGATCGAACTGCTGTGGGTCTGGCTGCGGGGGAGGCTGTGGAGGCTGTGGAGGCAGCTGCTGTGGATCCGGCTGCTGTGGGTCCGGGTGCTGTGGGCCCGTGTGCTGCCAGCCCTCACCCGTGTGCGACACAAAATGAAGACCTTTCCCGGCACCACCATGGACGCAGTCTCAGTGGAGGCCTTCCTCTGCTCCCGGGTTTCCAGAACCCTCCACACCCCCGGACAGGGTCCTGCCTCTCGTGTGATTTGGAGAGGGCGGCTTGTTCTCCAACGCCTACCCTGAGTGTCAAGGCACCGAGAACAAGAGCTGTATCCTGGCGAGAGATTAAAACTGGGTCCCTGCAGAGTGATTCTCGGAGCTCCAAGGGCGAATCCCCATGGCTTTATTTGCACGAAGTTAAATGTCTTGTTCTCTAGGGCATTCATCCTCTCCTTCAAGGTGTCTTTGGGACTGAGCCTCTTCCTTGGCTTTCTGCTGCTTTTGAGATGCAAAGATCCATCTTCTCTGTTAACCTCTTAATAAATTCGAGCATGCTGGCATCACCTGATTAGTTCTCTCGCCTCTTCCTTGACCCCGCTCCTGGGGACTGCATTAGGAAAATGTACTCCGACATCCACTCTGGGGTTTTCGAAATGTGATTTGTGGATTGCAATCACCCGGGGGCTGATTAAACCTGGAGACTCCAGGGTCTTCCCTGAGACATGCGGAATCAGTATCCTCAGGGGTGTTTCCTAGGGATCTGTGTTTTTAACAAAAACCTCTGATAATCTTATGCACTGAAGTTTGGCAACTGCGGACATGGTTGAAGCTTTCATGCACTGCATAAGATTCACCTGGGAGGTTTTTAAAAAGACGGATCCTTAAGCTTCACCCCTAGAGATTTGGTCCATTAACTCCAGGGCCTAGGGTGACTTAGGGTCTATGTTTGTTTTGTCAGGGTCTTACTCTGTTGCCCAGGCTGGAGTGCAGTGGCACGAACATGGCTCACTGCAGCTTCAACCTCCATGGCTCAGGTCATCCCCCTGCCTCAGCCTCCTGAGTAGCCTGGACTACAGGTGTGTGCCACCATGCCCAGATAATTTTTTGATTTTTTCTTTGTAGAGACAAGGTCTTGCTATGTTGCTCAGGCTGGTCTCAAACTCCTGGACCAAGCAATCCTCCTGCCTCAGCCTCCCAAAATGCTGGGATTACAGGCATGAGCCACCATACCCAGCCGGGACCTGTGTTTTCAAAAGCTCCTGGGTAACTGCTGATGCTTGCCAAATTTAATCCTGATCGAGAGGCTGCTTCTTCTGTACTGCAGTTCTCCTAGGATGATTCTGCAGGACGGTTTCAGACTTGGCAGGAACTTTCTGGCAGCATCAGAGGAGGGGTCTTTGGTAACTTGAGCTTGGTTCTGAATGGAAGGAATTTCTGAAGCAGAGCTTGTGAATGTTCTGCTGAGGACGTTCTAGGCAGCCAGTTTCTTCCTCCAGTCTTGTGCTTCGTCCAGTTTCACTTTTCTTGTCCTGGACCAGCTGCATTTCTACTGCCTGAATCCTAGGGAGGAGATAGCCAGTGTGCCTCTGCCGGGGTGGGGGTGGGGGGCTGCCTGAGCTATGTAGGTCTACCGGGAGGTTAAATTTCCAGAGACAGTTGATGCAACCTCTTGCTGAAAGTGATCTTAGGCTATGTGTGGAGTAAAGCCAATTCCACTCTTGCCCTGGAAGAACAATATTCTTACTAATAAAACTGGGATTGTGCTGCTTTTACTTTTTTGGCTTAATTTTTTTTTTCCATTTCAGTTTTTACTTTTTTGGTCTTTTTTTGAGTTAAGGTCTCATTTTGTTGCCCAGAGTGTATGCCTCACTGCAGCCTTGACCTTCTGGGCTCAGGCGATCCTTTTGCCTCAGCTGGCATGTGCCACCACACTCAATTAATTTTTTAAAATTTTTTGTAGAGGCAAGGCCTCTCTATGTTGCCCAGGCTGGTCTTCAACTCCTGGACTCGAGCAATTCTCCTGCTTCAGACTCCCAAAGTGCTGGGATAACAATCGTGAGCCACTGCACCCAGCATTGTCTTTTTAAAATGATTGTTTCAAGCCGGGCTCGGTGGCTCAGCATGTAATCCCTCACTTTGGGAGGCTGAGGTGAGTGGATTGCCTGAGTCCGCGGGTGCGAGACCCGCCTGGGCAACTTGGCGAGACCTCATCTCTACAATAAATCAAAAATCAGCCGGGCGTGGTAGCACGCACCTGTAGTTCTAGCTACTTGGAAGGCTGAGGCGGAAGGATCGCCGGAGCCCAGCAGGTCGAGGCCCAGCAGGTCGAGGCTACGGTGGCCGGGAGCGGCCACTGCACTCCAGTCTGGGCGACAGAGTGAGACTCCAACTCAAAAAAAAAAAAAATTACTGTTTCAGTTTGTATAATTCAACTTTATATAAAGAGAATTTACATATAATAAAATGTTTCCATTTTTGGTATACAGTTTGATGTGATTTGACAGTTGAATATACTTATGTTACCACCACTGTACTCAAGATATGAAACTTTCCATCACCCCCCAAACTCCCCAGTTTCTCCTTGCAGTCAATCTTTGCTTCCCTAGACCCCGGCAGGCAACCTACAGTCTGAAATTTAAGTTACTATAGATTTCACCAAGTCTAGAATTTCATACAAAAGAAACCATGCAATGTGAACGCTTTTTCACCTAGCCTGGCATTTTCGGTATTCATCCATGTTGTTGCAGGCATCAATAGTTTGTTTCTTTCTTTTGAATAGTATTTTACTGTATGAATAAACTACATGAAAAACACATTTGCCTACTGTTAGGTCTGGAGGGTCCGGAGGAGGCACAGCACCACTGGAGCCAGTGTGCCAGAGGTGTACGCTAGTAACCAGAGATCCGAGTAGCACAAAGATTTGTAACACAAGGAGATGAAGAAAGAAAAGATTTATTTAAAAAGAAATCACTACCCACATGTGGCCACCTGGGGTGCAATCTGATGTTGCATGGAAGATGCAAAGAATTGCACAGAAGTTAGATTTAAAAATATGGTTTATTTAAAAGTAAATTAGAGAGAGAAAGAGAAGGGAGAGAGAAGATACACCTCCCCAAGGTGGGGGAGGGGGCCGAAGCCAGGGAGCATGGCGACAGCCATAGCTCAGAGAGCACATGGCCACACCAGAGTCTAGCAAGGCAATGGCCGCTGGTTGCTTGTGGTTGAGTCCTGTTAACAATTCCCCTTGATGGGGGAAGATCATTAAGTGGATTGGGTGGTGGTCTGCTCCACGTCATCACGAAGGGGCAGGCAAATGCAGGTACTGACATCAGGTGATAGACAGCAGGCAGATGGGTGGGTTAGTCACATGATTGCTGCCATGATGGGGTTTGTCTGTATCACGTAGATCACAAAGGGCTGATTAGGCTGACTTGGGAGTTTGGGCCCCGATGGGGTTTTTCCTGCAAGAGACTTGTTAGACATTTGCAATCCACAAACTCCTTGACTAAAGGTGGTCTTATTTTCGTTTTTATGGCTCTTTCCTTGTCTTGCACCTGGCGGAGATTTGCCGAGGGGGTGGGGTAGGCTGCAGCTTGGCTGCAGTAGAATGTCTGAATGCTTTCTAATGGCTATGTGGAGGCAAAAAGGCTAAACTAAGTATAAGCTAAGTTTCTTTTAGGTTTCTATAGGTACCACCTTTCACCTACTGATGGGCATTTGGGTCATTTTGAGTTTCTTGGCTATTATGAATAAAGTTGCTATGAACATTCATGTATAATTTCTTGTGTAAACATATGTCTTCATTTATTTTGGATAAATATCTAGAAATTAGATGCTGGGTAAATGGTAAGCAAATGTTTAACTTTAAAAAGAAACTACCAACTTGTATTGCAAAGTTGCTGTGCCATTTTGTATTCCAACCTGCAATACCTGAGTGTCTCCAAGTCCTTGCTAATACTTGATATTTCAGTCTTTTTATTTCCAGTTGTTCTAGCAGGTGTATGGTGGTAGCACATTGTGTTTTCATTTACAAAGCCAGCTGTGCTAGCAGTGCCTTCTTTTAGAGAGAATCTTAGATTTGACTCTGCCCTGGTTCAGTTTCAGACTCTACTATGTGAGTCATTTTTGCTTTGACTGAAATTGGCCTCCTGGAGATTGGCCCTTTAACACCCAGGACAAGGCCAAAGTCAGAGCAGGAGCTGCCAATGGGTCACACTTTCCCAGAGGTCAGTGGGTCTGCATTGAGCAGCTATGATTCAGAGCAGCTGAGTACCCTATTGCTCATGGTCATATCTCCTGGATGCATGAGTGGAGGTAGTGATTTCTTTGAATTACTGATAAAGGGTTTCCCTTCTTAGCTATCCACAGAGGTTATCATTTATCCACTCAACAAATATTAATTGTGTGCCTTTTATATGTCAGGCACTGCTCTGGGTATTGGGTATACATCAGCGACTAGACATGGTCCTTGCCCTCATGGTGCTTACCCGTATATGATGTCAAGCGATGAGAAGACCTAAAAAGAAGAAGAAAGTAGAAATAGGCTACAGAAAGAGCTGCTCTTTCATTTAGCGGGGAGGGATTCTTTGAGGAGATGACATTCTAGCATAACAATGAGGCTGTGTAGGTCTTTCAGCTAAGAGAATTTATGAGAGATTTCTTCAGGAGGAAGACTATCTCTATCTGGAATTTCGTTGCTAGTTTAGCTGAGGAAGAGAAGTGGGTAGGGAGGAGAGGAGCCAGGAAGGGCAGGGAGCGGTCTTGGGGGCTCCTCTGCCTTCCTCTCTGCAGGGCTGTACCAAGCTCCTCTTCCTCACTGCTCGAGAACCATGCATAAAAGAGTGGCACTCTCTGTTCCTAATCTTCCTTCTCCAACCACTAAGACCTATAAAACGTCTCTTATTGCTCCAGTCCCAAGACATTGCCCAGCTTGCGTTGTCACCATAAGGCTTCTGGGTAATTGCCCCAGACCCTAATAGTCTCCCCACTTCCAGGCCAGCCGTCACCCTCCCTTCTCCACAGCCAGAGAGGCCTTTCCAAAGGGCAAACCCAATCAAGTTACTCCTCCGCTTAAACTCCCAGGAATCGTAAGATAATTCCACTTCTTTTTAAAAATACTCTTTAAACTGTTAAAAATATTTTAAATATTATATATTATTGATACATAAAAGTTATACATGTTTATGGGTTATATGTGACATTTTGATACAGGCATAACAATGTGTAGTGATCAAATCAAGGTAATTAATGTATCCATCACCACAAGCATTTATTATTTCTTTGTGTTAGGAACATTCTAATTCCACTTTTTTAGTTATTTTGAAATATTCAGTAAATTATTATTATTATTTTTTTTAATTTTAAAGAGGCAGGGTACAATTCAGGGTTAGATACATAAGTAGTTATCACACAGGTAAAGTTTGGGACTCCCATTGGTCCTCACTTCACCTGATTTGGGCATTATATGTCCCCCCTCAACCCCGGCAGTGTCCCGCTACTGCCAATCCCTTTCATGTAGTATCATGATAGCTATTCAGGGTCCACTTATGAGTGAGAACATGCGGTACTCAGTTCTTTGTTAAATCCCACTTCTTAATCATGGTCTGCAAGACCTGTTATGATTGGGTACCTGGAAGTCCCTCTAGTCTCATCACTGTCCCTTTGTGCTTTTCATCCTGGCTACGTGGAGCCATTGGCTACTTCCAGAATTCTCTGTGCTCTTGTGTCTTTTGTCTTTGACCTCCACAGCTCCTTCCCTTTCCTGCCTCTGCCAGCCCTGTTCATCCTCCATCTTCGAGCCTTCATAACTTGAGAAGGCTTCCTTAATTTCTCCCAAACCACATCAGTGTCTCTCCCACGTGGCCCCAGAGACCCTGTGCACCCTTCTTTCTTAGCACTTGGATGCTGTGCCATAATTGCTCATGGATGTGTCTATCTCTTTTCTAGACTTGGGACCCTTGAGGTCAAAATTGCCATTGATTCTTTAAGCATCCCTCATACAGAATCCCCTGCTGGCTGAGTTGAATGGATGAATGAGGGAGAAATAGAGTCAACGATTGCAAGAATTAATGAGTAAAGGGAGGATAAATGGATGGCACAATGGCTTTTCTCTTCCAAGGGAGAGCCTGCCTTTTGCATTGATGACAACAATGCATGGGGGAGGGAAGGCAGGCCCCACACTGGGCAAGGATGTTTAGAGGCCTGAGGTCCACTTTAACCCTCATCTGCCCTAAGCAGTAGCCATACTGGGTCTCTTGTTCACAATGTCGTTGAGACAAGCCAAGGAATCCATCCCATAACCTCTTGTTTTTCCTCTTTCCCCTTTGGGTTTTGGAGGAATTTTATTTCTACTTTTTATTTTTAAGAGCTTCCCAAATCTCCAAAGGCAAGGAGGAGGAGCAGAGAGGCTGGGTCATGTGCTTTCCAGGAAAAGGTTGAGCAAATGTCCCAGGGCAGGGCTGCTGGGACAGGCTGGAGGGTGGCAGTGGGCTCAGCCATGATGTGTGACTTTGACGAAGTCTCCTGGGAAAGGTTGATCTAGACAGGTTGGTGAGGATGAAGGACAGTGTCCCTAGATCAGTGTGTGATCTTCAGCAAGTAGGCTGAGACTTTCTGACCCTCTGCCCTCATTTCTTCATCACTAACGGAGGTGATGAATCCCTGCCTCATGGGATTGCTGATGGCTTTGGGGACTATCAAGGACATAAGGTGCGTCATTTAAAATCCAGCCTGGATTCCTAAAAGAACTAGAAATTGACCTTCCATACGACCCAATAATCCCCCTTCTGAGAATATACCCAGAGTAACTTAAATCACTCTACAAAAAAAGATACCTGCACACTCATGTTTATTGCAGCACTATTCACAACAGTAAAAACATGAAACCAACTGTGCCGCCCATTGAAACTGGACTGGATAAGAAACATGTGGTACATACACACAATGGACTATTACACAGCCATAAAAAAGAAGAAAATTTGGACTTCGTAGTAACTTGGATGGATTTAGAGTCTATCATACTCAGCGATCTATCACAGAAACAAAGAACTGAGTACCACATGTTCTCACTCATAAGCGGACCCTGAACATTTACCATAATACAATAAGAAAGGAGTTGACAGTAACAGGATGCTGCCAGGGGAGGGAGGGTGGATACGTAGCATCAAAAGGGGTACGTGATCTCAAACTAGGCAAAGTGGGGACCAAAGGGAGACCCAAACTTTACTTGTACAATCATCAGTTGCATACCTAATTCTGAATTGTACCTCACATGTTTAAAATAAAAAAAGTTTTAAAAATAAAAATAAGCACGAACATTTTCTTTAAAAAAAACAAACAAAAATTCAGCCAGGACGTTCCCCACTCCCAACTGCCTCCCTCACTGCTACTCTCTACTGGTCCTGTATGTCTGTTGTTGAACTCATCATTGCATTGCAGCGAATTTGCCGCCCACTAGACAGTGAGATCCAAGAGAATGGACAAGAAGGTCTTCTGCATGCGGCATCCCCTGCGCCCAGCCCAGGGTCACACCCAGAAAACCAGGTGGATAAATGATAAGTTTCATTCTTCTTTCCCTGTTATGATGCTCAGAAACATACAGCATCCAGCTTGGAGGTGAGGATGCTTATTCCAACACTACCTGTAGCTCAGAGGATTCCAAATTTAGTATGTTGATAAATAAACAACTTCTTTATGGGCAGATAAACAGCGTCCAGGTCAACAAACCTTGGTATAATAAGATGTTCCCGTGCCAGATGGCCCAAACAGCAATAAGGAAAAGATGCAGGAGCCTCAAACAGGGAGGGAGTATAAAAGTGAGGGCCTCGGGGAGCTGTCACAGTCAGGCAGCGACCTCTCGGCTCCCACAAGGACGCACAGGCACCTCCACCATGTCTGCCAGCTGCTACGCTAGAAAATGCCCCTCCGTGCCAGCTATCTCTCTCTGCTCCACTGAGGTGAGCTGCGGAGGGCCTGTCTGCCTGCCCAGCTCCTGCCGGAGCCAGACGTGGCAGCTGGTGACTTGTCAAGATAGCTGCGGGTCGTCCAGCTGTGGTCCACAGTGCTGCCAGCCCTGCTGTCCCATGAGCAGCTGTGCCCAACCCATGTGCTGCGAGACCACCATCTGTGAGCCTTCTTGTTCCATGAGCAGCTGTGCCCAACCCGTGTGCTGCGAGACCACCATCTGTGAGCCTTCCTGTTCCGTGAACAGCTGCACCCAACCTGTGTGCTGTGAGCCTGTCATGTGTGATTCTTCTTGTTCCGTGAGCAGCTGCTGCCAACCCGTGTGCTGTGAGGCCACTTCCTGCCAACCAGTTCTCTGTGTGCCCAGCTGCTGCCAGCCAGTTGTCTGTGAGCCCAGCTGCTGTTCAACTGTCTGCTCTGTGCCTAGTTCCTGCCAACCCATGGTCTGTGAGCCCACTTGCTGTCAGCCGGTGTGCCCGACGCCCAGCTGCTGTCCCTCTGTCTGTCCTGTGGACAGTAGTTGCCAGGCTGTCTGCTGTGACCCCAGTCCTTGCGAGCCACCGTGCTCTGGGCCCAGCGTCTGCCAGCCAGCTGCCTGTGTGGCTCTGGTCTGTGAGCCCATTTGTCTCCGCCCTGTCTGCTGTGTCCAGAGCCCTTGTGAGCCACCCTGCGTCCCCAGCACTTGCCAAGAGCCCTCTTGTTGCATCTCCCGTGTCTGCCAACCCCTCTGCTCTGAGCCCAGCTCCTGCTCCCCAGCGGTCTGTGTGTCCAGCCCGTGCCAACCTACCTGCTACGTCGTCAGGCGCTGTCCTTCTGTCTGCCCCGAGCCAGTTTCCTGCCCACCTACCTCCTGCCAACCTCTCTGCTGCCGTCCAGGGTCTTCTGCATCAGCCATCTGCCGCCCAACACCCCCTCGGACCTTCTACATACCTAGTTCCTGTAAACAGCCTTGCAGTGCTGCGGTTTCTTATCGCCCAATTTGCCGTCCCATCTGCCGCCCTGTCTGCTCCGGGCTCCTCACCTACCGGCAGCCGTACGTGACATCCATCTCCTACCGTCCTGCCAGCTACCGCCCGTGCTACTCCATCCTGCGCCGCCCGGCCTGCCTCACCTCCTGCTCCTACCGCCCCGTCTGCTCCCGCCAGCCTTGTGCTGAGTCCAGTGCTTGCAAACGGGATTGCAAAAAGTCCACTTCCAGCCAGCTGGATTGCGCCGACTCAAGCCCCTGCAAGGCCGAAGTCTCAGAGGAGGGGCCCTGCCAGCCCTCTGAGGCCAAACCCATCAGCCCAGCCACCCGTGAGCTTGCTGCCAGCAAGCCTGCCAACTGCTGAACCGGCCTCAGCCCCCTAATGCCTATAAAGCAAGCTACCAGCTAGAGAGGACACTCAACTGTCCTTCCCAAGCTCATGATGATTTAGCTAGGAGCTTTTCTTTCTGCGCTGTTCCTCGTCCACTGCATATGCTTCCAAGAACTCATCAGAAATGTCAGTATCCTCAGGTCCAAATGAAGGTCTACTGGGCTTTGAGAGGGGGACATCCTGGGTTCCTGTCTTCTGCTACCGTTAAGCTGAGAAGAGCCACTTTGCCACAACCTCTCCAGCCTCTCTTCTGGCATAATTTTTTTTCTGTCTTCACGCATGTACTCTCTCACTGTGTGTGCTTGTGTTCCTTGGGGGAACTTCTTCAATGAGGTAAAACATGTAACTGTCCAATAAAAGTGGCTAAGTTAAAGTGACATGTGTTCTCATTGCTCCCCTGTTAATGCCAAAGTCTCATCAGTGGCTTGCTTCCTCTTTGAGAGCATCTTCCTCCCTTCATCCCCTTCTCTCTCCATTCTTCCATTCACCATCCACCCATTTGTCCACTCATCCACTTATCCATCCACCAATCTGTCCATCCGTCCATCCATCCATTCATCCATCCATCCATCCATCCATCCCTCTTTCCCTCTGTCCCTCTTTCCCTCCATCCCTCCATCCCTCTGCCCACCCACCCTCCCACCCATCCACCTGCCCATTCACCCATCTGCCCATCTGCCTCCCCATCCATCCATCCATCCATCCATCCATCCATCCATGCATCCACCCAACAAATATCATTAGACAGCTGTTTGGTGCCAAGGACTGTGTTAGGCTCTTGGAATCAAACAAACAAACAAAAAGTCTCAGTCCCTGCTCTCAAGAAGCTCACTCTCTGGAAG
>CAUYQG010183384.1:0-12976 GCA_963574415.1 Tarsius wallacei
TCTTCTGGAATTATCATGATGACCTTATCATCACCAAACTTAATCCATTCATCTTGCTTCCTTTCCATCCAGGATACATAATGACCTTCTCTCGTGTGTTAGAACTGCTTATAAGTCATAGTATCCACAATTATTGGAGCCGATATAATCAGCAAAAGAAAAAGCTTTAATGTCAGGTGCAGTGGCTCAAGCCTGTAATCCCAGCACTTTGGGAGGCTGAGGTGAGAGGATTGCCTGAGTCCAGGGGTTCAAGGCCAGCCTGAGCAACTTGATGAGACCTCGTCTCTACATAAATAAAAAAATTAGCCAGGTGTGGTGATGTGCACCTGTAGTTCCAGCTACTTGGAAGGCTGAGGTGGAAGGATCACCTGAGCCCAGCAGGTCGAGGCTGTGGTGGTCATGAGCATGCCACTACACTCCAGCTGGGGCAAGAGAATGAGACTTCGACTCAAAAGAAAAAAGAAAAATCTTCATACTTACCTTCTTTCTGGGGACTTCTCTTGTTGTCACTTGTCTTTGGCTGTTGACTCACTTTTTAATCTTCTAGATCCTTGAATTTTAGATGTTAAACCAAATTTGCATTCCTGGAACATATTCCACTTGGTTATGGTGTACAAACCTTCTTATATGTTGCTGGATTTAGTTTGCTAATATTTTGTTGAGAATTTTGGGGTCTATACGCCTGAGGAAAATTGGTTTGTAGCTTTCTTGCAATGTCTTTGACGTCTGACTTAGTTATCAAGGTGATATGTAGTTTTACACCTATATTTTCCTGGAGTTTATCTCTGATGCTATAACATATATGCTCTCTCTATACATATTTCCAAGGAATATAGGATGCCTACTCTTTCTTGATTTCCACTTTTTTTTTGGTCAGAGTCTCATTCTGTCAGCCAAGCTGGAGTGCAGTGTCATGATCATGGCTCACCGCAGCCTCAACTTTCTGGGCTCAGGCAATATTCCACCTTAGCCTCCTGAGTATCTGGGACTACAGGCACATACTACCACATCTGACTATTTTTTGGGGGGGGGTATAGAAATCTCACTATATTGCCTAGGCTGGTCTCAAACTCCTGAGCTCAAACAGTCCTCTCACCTTGGCCTCCCAAAGTGCTGGGATTACAGATGTAAGCCACCGTACCCAGCCTGATTTCCACTGTCTATCAGAAGAATGTCACTAATGTAGCAGTCCAGTGTAATAGCTTGTGGAGCAATTAGATGCCAGTGCATTATACTGGACACAGTTTCTGAAAGTTGATTTATTACCATGGCAGAGCAGGATCCCTGACTGGAAAAGCAAAATGCTTCTGGTGTCCTGTTTATTGAAGCTGAGAAAAAGGCATTTGCCACATGAAAATTCCATACCAAGTACTGATTTCTCTAATATGGAGACCAGGTGGGTTAGAGTCAGATTGGGTTTATCACTTAAGTTTCCAATCATTTACTCTTATTCAGCAAAATCTGGAGGAAACACCACAGGATGAGCCTCACTGGATTAGAACTCACTCCTCATCCAGCTCTTGTAAGTCTCCTCTTAGAAACAATATTCTGCATCCCCAATAATTGACGCAAGTGGTATTTATCCCCATGATTATGGTCAGCCTACAGTAGACGTAACAATTGTTCTATAAATACTGCTAAATGGATGATGTTTAACTGGCAGCAAGTATATTCTCTAAGAGATGTGGTATTTCCCTTCATTTAGTAGAGTTATCTAGTCACAGATTCTTTGGGAACAGCCAGGAGAAACATTCACAGTATACCCCATTCATGTTATATTAGGGTCCTTTCTGAATGGGAACCAGTGACCCATCACACAAATGTCTCATGACTGGCAATGAAGTTGAGAAGATGTTACTCTACAACAGTGTTGCTCAACTTTGTTTTCATTATTGACATCCAAAGGATAACCCAAAGCGAACAGTTTGTTATATTTAAATTTGAATTCAATTAAAGTTATCCCTAATAGCATAAATTAAATACTAAGGATTAAGATTATGTCAGGGAGTGTCAAGCTTTGGAGGACTACAAATCATTGTGAATCGAAGTTGGTTTTGTTTTTGTTTTTGTTATTTACTCCAGCACCAATCTTCATCCATTGAGGATGATATCGCTCCTTTGAGAATATAGGTTCTGTAATATGGTGACTTGAATCAAGGCTCCATTGGCCAGAAAGAAAAACTTGAAAGTTTTGGGAATCAAGTAAGACTTATTTGTGTGAATCAAATAAGACACGTGACATTCCATGATGACTAAATTAGGCACAGTCAGTCACCTCTGCAGTCCAGACCCATCTGAGCTATGATGCTTCATGATCGCTTCTACTTTGTGTCTGATGATATAACTGCTGCCACATTGGTTCAGTCAGTTTAGATTCTGCCATTTCCCTCTCAACTGCAGTCTTTTAATCAGAGATTCTCCTTCAATTACACGTTCCCCATACAACATTCCTGATCTACCAGAAAGCCATTATAATTGTTTTTTTTTTTTTTTTTGAGTTGGAGTGTCACTCTGTCACCCAGACGAGTGCAGTGGCACATTCCCGGCCACCGCAGCCTCAACCCGTTGGGCTCCGGCGATCCTTCTGCCTCAGCCTTCCAAGTAGCTGGAATTACAGGCATGTGCTACCACGCCCGGCTAATTTTTTATTTATTGTAGAGATGAGGTCTCGCCAAGTTGCCCAGGCGGGTCTAGAACCCTCAGGCCCAGGCAATCCATTCACCTCGGCCTCCCAAAGTGCTGGGATTACAGGCTGAGCTACCGAGCCTGGCCATAATTGTTTTTAAATCCATAGAATAAGTAGTGTTTCTCTCATGGGAAGAATGAATGAATAGGCTTCTGGACTCTGAGGAGACTTAATATTGCAACACAGAATCAATCTAGCATTCCTGTCTTTTTAAGTCTTTGAACAACATCCTCTACATTATGCCAAAGAATTTCTGGCCTTATAATTAATAATAAGCCAGCATTTGGTACATTGGTCAGTTCAGTAAATTCTTAGAACCATGGCAGGATACTCAGGCCACTTTGTTAATATATTTAGCATCCTCAAATTTCACTTCCATAAATGTCTCCAGATTTTTCTTAATCTATGCTATGTAACTTCTGCTAATTCTTCTAAGGTATATTCCTTGTTCTACTTTGACTTTGTACTTACTTTTATGGTCATTTTAAATTCAGTCTATTGATCCATGTACACAACAATGGAGTTGAGGAGTAAAATGAATTGTTAGCTTTTTCTACAGGCATATGTATGTACCTATAGAAACAGATGTTAACAGGTGGTATATCACAAGAATTTGGAGGTTCAGGATGTTCCAGTAGTATGAACAACATTTTTCCTATTCAATATCCTGTTACACAAGACCACATACCTCACTTTGCTGAGGATACTGCCCGAATGCCTGTTGTCAAGGACCTGGTGTAGTTAGGTACCCTGAGAGTAGGTTCACTCTCAGAAATGTCCCAGTTTGGACAATAAATAATGTGGTAACTGTATTAGTCATCTTGAACTGCCATAATAAAATACCACAGAATAAGTGGCTTAAACAACAGAAACTTACTCTCTCGTAGTTCTGTAGACTAAAAGACCAAGATCAAGATACCAGCAGGGTTGGTTCCTGGTGAGGCCTCTCTTCCTGGCTTGCAGATGGAAGCCTTCTTGCTGCATCCTTATATTTTTCTCATGTGCATGTGTGGATAGACAGAACTCTGGTGTTTCTCTTGTAAATACACCAGTCCTGTCAGATTAGGACCCCACCTTTATGATCTAATTTGCTCTTAGTTACTTCCTTAAAGGCCCTTTTTACAAATACAGTCATTTTTGAGTTTAGGACTTCAACATACGAATATTAGAGGACACAATTCAGAAGTGAATTCACAATTCAATTCACTTAACACTCGCTCTACAATAAAGCATGAAACTTAACCAGCATTCTACCTTAGCTATGCATAAAAATAGTCCCTAAATCTGGTTTTAAGCAATCTTAACCTTATGCCTTCAAACAACATAAGACATCTTTCAAAATTATCATACAAACTCCCTTAATTTTTTGCCTTAAAACCAGAAGTTCAAGAGCTAAGTTTTAAATTATCCAATTAGATACCAGCATCATATACCCCTTTTGGACTTAGCAGTCTTCATCCTCTTTAAATTGCCACTATCCAGGACCCTAGATCTCTAATAATCCCAGTGACTACAACTAATAGTAATTTAGATGTGTGTTTGCCAATTGCACACAAGTTGTTACTTTCCTAGGCTAGAAAATAAATGCTATTTTCTCCGTCTCATCCAAATAGCAACCTCAAATACCTGATTTTCCAAAGATCCTATTTGCCTAGTACCTGCCCAATCTTCATACCAAATTCTGTATTTGTTAACTTTCTTTCATTGTAAATAACTGAACAATAGTAAGCAAAAATTAAGTACTAGAAAAATGAGTAGTTTGAGGAATTACTGTCTTAGCACAAAAACCAGGGTGGTTCCAAAGATCACAACCACAAGAATACCTGCATCATCCTTTAGGGAGCTGCCATTGACACAGATCCAGCTGCCTTTCATACTTCAGAGAGAATTTGATTGGCTGGGTCCATCAGAACCATACAATAGGGTATGTCCAGTTACTCAAAGGAAAAGATAACATAGTACAGCCAAAAGAAGGCAAGGGAAAATAGAGAAAACCAGATACCTAGTATAATATGTATTTTAATTTTTGATATAATTATTAGCTTATTCTGCAATACAGGTCTGTAGTTGTTCTCATTTAGTATAGCACAGATATCGTTCTATGGCTGTATACAAATTGATATGTATTTTTCAACAGCTGCATACATTCTATTGAATGAATACAGCATATTTAATTTACCCATTACCCTAACTGATGGACATTTAAGTTGTTTCAAATAGTCTATCATTAAAAAGTTTTTTGGGGGGCATTCATATATTTACCTTCCTATGTACACCTTGGTTTCTAAGGAATACTGATTTAAATCATATACACATACAGCAATATATGTATATAACCAGCAATATAATTGTCTCGTTTTCCACACATTCACTGATACTGGATATTATCACACAATTGATTAATCCATATCTTGGGGAAAAAGTATGTTGTCACTTTAATTTGCATTTCCTTGATCAGTAGTAATACTGGGTGATTTTCATTAACTACTTTTATTTCATCTTCTGTGAAGTGGCCATTAGGTTTACTTTTCTACCAAGTTTCAGATGTTACTGTTATTGATTTGTAGTGGTACTTTGAATATCAAGGATTAAGATCCTTAGTAATATTTGTTGCAAACATTTTTTTCAGTTACTCATTGTCTATCAAATATGTTTTCCACCACATACATTTTTTATATACCCCAACATCAGCTTTTAAATACTTAAGGTCTTTTAAATACTTAAGGTCTGTTTCAAACCAAGGTTCTAGAAATATTGTTCTAAGCTTTCCATGTACTTCAAATTTACATCTTTAAGCTTTTAGGCCATCATTAGTATACAAAGTACAGATCTATGTTTTTCCAGCAAACTTAGTGTCCCAACGCCATTTGATCAAATCATCTTTTTACCACTGCAGTGAAAAATCCTTTCTATCATAGAGGGAGCCTGAAAGCTCCACATGATCTGGATAAGACTGCCCATTCCCTAGTCTCTATGCCTCCATCAGCAGGAGCTCAAAAGCTCCACTTTCTAGTAGTTATATGCTCTGGACAAAAGCTTCCCTATTCTACACTGTCAGATGTGATCTTCTACACTGTCAGAGGTAGCAGTCAAGAAGGTATCTAAGAGCTCTGGGTGCTCCAGTTTAAAAAAAAAAAAAAAGAACCTCTTCAGGGGTGGAGGCAATTACTGAAGGACACGGGATTTCTTTTTGGAGTCGTTAAAATATTCTAAAATTGTGACGGTTGTGTAACCCTGAGAATGTACTAAAAACCACTAAATTGCCCATTTTATATAAAGCTTTAGGCTCTCTCTTCACTTCTGCTGATGAAGGAATAGAGGTTAGGAGATAGGTGATCTGCAAGATTGTATGGCATGTAAATTATATCTCAGTAAAACTGTCACCAAAACAAAAACCCTTCCAATAGCCTCTAAATCAATATTGCTAAGAGTGAACAGAACTTGTAGAAATGATTCTTTCTAAACTACCAATTCTCCCTTCCTTCAACTCAGCATCACAAATCTTTGCCTTGAGATTTTTATCTATCATGACTATTCTCACTTTGCACTTTTTATCTAATTCTTATTAATTGCCACTACTGCCTGTGTGCCCTGAGAATAGCAAGGCACCTCCAGCTTGTCTTTCTAGGTCTTTTTATTTTTTTGAGTTGAGGTCTCACTCTGTTGCCCAGGCTGGAGTGCAGTGGTATATTCACAGCTCACCAAAGCCTTGACCGGGGCTCTGGTGTTCCTCCCACCTCAGCCTCTTGAATAGCTGAGACTATGGGCACATACCACCGTACCTAGTTAATTTTCTGTGTTGTCCAGGCTGGTCTTCAACTCCTGAGCGTCAGATAAAGAGTTCTTCATCAACAATGCCGCATGTTCTTATAGTCATACAGGGGAAGTCCCCTTGTTCCCTCATGTATCATAAACCTAAGTTCTTGCCAGGCTCGGTGGCTCAGCCTGTAATCCCGTGCTTTGGGAGGCTGGGGTGAGGGGATTGCTTGAGCCCTTGGGTTCAAGACCCGCCTGGGCAACTTGGCGAGACCTCATCTCTACAATAAATAAAAAAAATCAGCCGGGCATGGTAGCACGTGCCTGTAATTCTGGCTATTTGGAAGGCTGAGGCGGAATTATCGCTGGAGCCCAGCAGGTCAAGGCTGCAGTGGCTGGGGGCGGCCACTGCACTCCAGTCTGGGCGACAGAGTGAGACTCAAAAAAAAAAAAAAAATCTAAGTTCTTACATCTTTCCTACCCACTGGGAGAGTACAGTCTTCCATCTGCTCTAAAATCTGTAGGTTTCTTAGTCTTAACTTACTGCTTCATTTTACTTGCTGCTTAACCTGAGTTTGTAAGGAAACTTACACCTTAATGGCTAGCATTTATTTAGCACTAACTATATGCCAAGAATTGTGTGTTAAGCCCTTGAAATGGATTAGCCGATATATTTTTCAAGTCAAGTGTTTTAAATGGAAAAGTGACCTGAATATATTTTTATTTTTAGAAGATTAGGTTGGCTACAGCATTAGAAATACTTGAGAGGAGCAAGAGGGATGATACTTCAGACACCAAAATGGGATGTTTGCTTCTTGGACTGTGATGATTAGACATGAGCTGGAAAAAAGTGGATGAATTCTAGAGGCATTTAGAAGATTAATTCTATAGGACTTGGTGGTATGGGAGGGAGGGAGAGGGAATAATTGAGGCTGACTCTTCAGTATGAATTCGCTGATGGTGAGCAAGATGTACACTCTGCCTGAAGGCTTTTCCACAGTCTTTACATTCATAGGGCCTTTCCCCAGTGTGAATTCTCTTGTGTAACGTAAGATGAGCAATCTGGCTGAAGGCTTTGTTACATTCCTTACACTCATAAGGTTTCTCTCCTGTATGGATTCTCTGATGTAGAGTAAGGGACTTGCGATGGCTAAAGGCTTTCCCACAAACATTGCATTCATAAGGTTTCTCGCCAGTATGACATCTTTGATGACAAATCAGGGATGCTCTCTGTCTGAATGACTTCCCACATTCAAGACATTCATATGGCCTTTTGCCAGTGTGAAGTCTCTGATGTTGAACAAGATATGAGCCATCACTAAAGGCCTTCCCACATTCAAAACATTCATAAGGTTTCTCACCAGTATGAACTCTCTGGTGTTGAACAAGGTGTGCAATTTGACTGAAGGCCTTACTACATTCCTTACATTCATATGGTTTCTCCCCAGTGTGTATTTTCTGATGTTGCACAAGGTGTGCATTCTGGCTGAAGGTTTTGCTACATTCCTTACATTCATAAGGTTTCTCTCCAGTATGAATTCTCTGATGATGAGCAAGGTGTGTGCTCTGCCGGAAAGCCTTCCCACATTCCTTACATTCATATGGTTTCTCTCCAGTATGAACTCTTTGATGAAGAGTAAGTGAACCACGATGGCTAAAGGCTTTCTCACAGATATTACATTCGTAAGGTTTCTCTCCTGTATGAATTCTTTGATGAACTGTCAGGGATGAGCCATGGCTAAAAGCCTTCCCACACACATTACATTTGTAAGGTCTCTCTCCAGTATGTATTCTCTTATGCTGAATAAGTCCTATGTGATCAGTGAAAGCCTTTCCACAATCAATACAGTCAAAGGGTTTCTCTCCGGTATGATAATACCGCCGATGACGTATAAGAGAAGCGTTCTGCCTGAATGCTTTCCCACAATCAATACATTCATAGGGTCTTTTCCCAGTGTGAATCCTTCGATGATGAGCTAAGGATGAACAATCACTAAAAGCTTTCCCACATTCAATGCATTCATAAGGTTTCTCCCCAGTATGAACCCTCTGATGTTGAGCAAGGTGTGCAAGCTGGCTGAAAGCTTTATTACACTGCCTACACTGATAAGGTTTCTCTCCAGTATGAACTCTCTGATGTTGAACAAGATGAGCATTCTGGCTGAAGGCTTTCCCACATTCAGTACATTCAAAGGGTTTTTCTCCTGTGTGTATTCTTTGATGTTGAGCAAGGTGGGCACTCTGGCTAAAGGCCTTTCCACATTCTATACATTCATAGGGTTTCTCACCAGTATGAATTCTTTGGTGAAGAGTAAGGGATGAGATTTTGCTGAATGTTTTCTCACAATCACTACATTTTAAAAGTTTTTTGCCATATACTTGCTTGTGTTGTTTAACAATTGAATGTGTTTTTAAGCTTTTCTTATCTGTATTGAAATTAAATATTCTCTCTTCCATGGGGAAAACCTGTTTTATATAAGATAATGTATTCAGGTGAAAAATTGTCCCAGTTTTGTTTGAGTGGTCTCTTTTCTCAGTAACAGCATCTATATGAGTGATAGTCTCTTGTCTAAAATGTGTCTTCTGATCTACTGGCTTCCTCTCAAATAGGTCTTCACATTTCCAGTTTTCCCCTAATGTGGAACATTCAAGGTCATAGCTTGTCAGTCTTTCCATTACTATCCCCTGGGGTAAGTTTTCTTTATAAATATACTGGTTTAGAGATAATTCCTTGGTCATCCAAACATACTCCAAATCTGAAAGATGTTAAGAAAGCAAATGTTTCCTTTATCAAATGCTAGAAGAATGGAAACTTTAAAAATGAATACATGCGACTCAAATAGTTACTGACGCTCACAAGGGGAAACATGATTTTAACAGTTCTTAGATTATGTGATACAACCATACTTGCATATTCCTGGAATAAACCTTCACTAGTCATGGTATATTATTTTAATTAAGATTTTACACCAATATTCATAATTGTTATTTGCCTGTAATTTCCTTCTTTGGTGCTATTCTGGTAGATTTTGGTATGAAATGTTATCCTGTCTTCATAAACATAAATTTTGTAAAATCTCCTTTTTATTTTCTGGGCTGAAATAATTTAAACTACATTGGTGATATTTTTCCTTAAAGATGTAATATAATTGATGTGTGAAACTATTTAGGGATGTGGCTTCTTTTCTTGGAAGAGGCAGTAGATATACAATTTCCTATGTTTCTTAAATGGTAACCTGTCTTATTAAATTTTCTATTTATTCTGGTGTCAGTTATCATATTTTACATTTTTATATTCTCCTAGAGTATCATCTATTTCATCCAGTTTTTCAAATTATTTATAGAAACTTAAAAAGAATAAATTCACATGATTCTTTTAAGTTGTTACGGACTTGTGGTTACTTCATTTTTGTATTTTCTCATTTGTCCTGACAAATACACACCTTACAAAATATATAAATTTTCTAAAGATGTACAGTACTTGATTTATTTTCATTATTAAATTTCATTATACATTTTCATTATTAAATATTCTAGTTCCTGATTCAATTACTCAACTTTTATTTCAAGAAGTATAAATCACCACACACAACTTATTTTGGTTTTCCTTATATTCATTTTGTTCTTTCTCTAATATAATGACTTGGATGCTTATTTATTTATATTACTTCTTATTTACTAATGTGCATAGTTAGGGCCACAGTGACCTACCGACAACCCTCTTCCTGAAACTTTACGAACTGAAAGCAGAAACAGGTCACACTTCAGGCAACAGAATAAAGTGCAACCATCTCATTTAAGGCTAATTTCCTTGGAAAAAAATATCTGAAGTCTCTTAAACCAGAAAAATAGCTCTGAAGCAAGACAGGAAATAAGAAAAAAAATTTTGAATAAAATAAACTGGGCCAAGAATCCCAGTGTAAGTGAGGAAATAATGGGCACAGGGGAAGAAGGCAATATCTGTTAGCAAATTTATTTTTTTCATGAGCTAATTTATTCATCTTTTATATGACTATCAAAGATGATGTTCTGAATTTCAAGTGGATGAATTTTAAAATACCAGATTTGGAATTATATAAAGATATAAAGGCAACAATTTGTAAAACTAAAATTCTTTCAAATTCAAGGGGTGGAGTTGGTAAAAGAGGAAAAACATAATAAACAACAAAGCAAGAATAAATAACAAAAGAGAAAAGCTATTAAAGGGAGGGGGAATTATTATTCTATAATACATGTTAACACAATACATTCAGCTTTTAAAGAAACAAACACATTTAAACCAGTTCAAAAAACTAAACAAAAATTTGACTAAAGAATTCAGAAATGTTTAAAGTCAGGGATGATTACAACAATATGGTGCTTGAGCAGAACTAGGCAAACATCAGTGGAACAACAGTTCAGAAATAGATTCAGAGAGAAAAACATAATAAGAATAGTTTTTCCATCTGTGAATACCTTGCACTCACCTGGGCATAGGCCTCTGGTCATCTCTCCTTTCATCACCCAGGGCTCCTTTTCTTGCTCCAATAAGGAGATCACGTCTGGTTTAGAAATGCAAAGACCTGCATATAAAAAAGGATATAAAAACTGGCTATGCTGTAGGTATTCCAGAGCTACAGTCGAGTTTTGAGAAAAGAGAGACAATGTAGGAAAATTCTGATAAAGGTATGAAAGACTACTGAGTCATAAGGAGGTGGAAAGAAGATGACACTCTTACCCACTGAAACCAGGTTCCTGTAGTTTTCCAACATCACCTTCCTGTACAAACTTCTCTGAGCAAGATTCAGCCATTCCCACTCATCTTGGGAGAAGTCTATGGCCACATCTGTGAAAGTCACTGAACCCTAAAATAACACAAATATAATCTTGCTCAACGTGTTCATGCCCCATCATGGCTCTAGGGTAAGAGCTTATGTTATTTCACTTAGGGATAAAAACATTGTGCATAAGTAACTGAACTGAGGGTCGAAATGATCCAGGTCAGGTAGTTTCTGGAAATTTTTACTGCCTAGTTATATTGTACATATTAGGAAAAAGAAAAACAGAAAAGATAGTCTTTGCTCCTCAAACATTTCCAATTCTATGGTGGTGAGAATACATTCTCACATATAAAATTGTTGACTACATTCAAAACAGAATACAATAATCAAGTGCTAAATTATGTTATTTATGTGAGGAACTGAATCACTTCTCTACATGGAGAAATTAAAGAGCTCTGTGACTGTGAGAGAAAGTTTCAAGGAAGAATGCTGACCTGATGAACATGATTTCAATCTCCACAATATTTTCTAAGAAATCTTAGTGCTCCTGAGATGTTAAGAAGTATGCCTAAAAAATGAAAGAAAAAAAAACACCTAGAATAGTTTTTCTTTGAAATAAAAATATATTTGTATTATGAGAACACATTTAAAAGTTTTTTGATCGTCTACTGAGAATTATCAGGAGAAATCATGTGATGTGAGCACATGTCAAGCAACATGTGTTTTGTTACATGAGCTACACTACCTAACCAAACTGCAATGTGAGCCACTCCCATGGTTGCTGGCACATTTTCGGCTTTGTGATCTAATTTATATCAACATTGAAATACAGAGTTTTAAATAAACACCAGTCTTGAATGAAATTATTTTTTAAAAAAGATCAGATTATTCCAAAGAATTGACTCTGGTACTGGTTAGCTGGGTGATCCTGGCCAAGTTAATTCCCATGTACATCAGTTTTCCCATCTGAAATATGGGAATAATTTTAGTAGCTACTTCATGTAGCACTGTGAAAATTAAATGAAGAAACAGGTATATAGTGCCTGGTACAAAGTAATTGCTGGAGAATTGCTGCCTATGATAAGGATGAAAAAGGAGGGAATGAAAAGAAGGAAGAAGAGGCCAAGAAGAACAGGTAAAACATTTGGTTTAATACTTCAACAAAAGTTTTTGCATTTTATCTAACTACCATAGTTATATGCTTTCTGAATCCAGACTACCTATGTCCAAATATTGTCCTTCTCAGTAAGTCTAAGCTATTAGTTTTGTTTTCAAGCACTGAAGATATTTTAAAGAACTCAAGAGAACAGACTACTGTATTTACATAATATATTAACCATTTATGTTGTACTTCCTACACCTTGATATTCTAAGTTCTCTTATAATTTCTATCTGAAGAACTTCCTCTAGCAATTATTTTAGAATTCTGGCAATGAATTTTTTGTTTTTTCTTTCATATGAGCTTTACTTCACCTGAATTCCTGAAGGTTATTTTTACTAAGCGTAGAATTCTGAGTTACCAGGGTTTTTTTGAGCACATATAAAAATTTGTTCCGCCGGGCTCGGTGGCTCAGCCTGTAATCCCAGCACTTTGGGAGGCTGAGGTGAGTGGATTGCCTGAGCCCGCAGGTTCAAGACCCGCCTGGGCAGGCGAGACCTCATCTCTACAATAAATCAAAAACTAGCTGGGCGTGGTAGCGCACGCCTGTAGTTCCAGCTAGGAAGGCTGAGGCGGAAGGATCGCCAGAGCCCAGCAGGTCGAGGCTGCGGTGGC